>WWET01002471.1:46961-62467 GCA_011038615.1 Limnodynastes dumerilii
TTCCCTACTTCCACTTTTATGCAGAGGGACGACATTTGCTATTTTCCAGTCCTCTGGAATTACCCCAGTTATTAGTGACTGATTGAATATTTCAGTTAATGGTTTTGCCAGCACCCCTCTACGCTCTTTTAGTATTCTCGGATGTATCCTATCTGGTCCCATTGATTTATCCACTTTCAATTTTGAAAGTTCCTTTAATACCTGTTCCTCGGTAAAAGTAGTAGTAATTGCCCCCACTGTATTAATAGTCTTCCCATTCAAAAGTGGACCCTTCCCCTCTCTTTCTTTTGTGAATATTGAACAGAAATACTTGTTAAGATTATCTGCCATAGCCCTTTCACTCTCAATAAGAATTCCACTTATCGTACAGAGTTACAACCAACCAGAGTTCAGATGAGTAACATCTGCCGTGCACACTGTGCTCACACAGCCCGACTTCCGCACACCGCTTGTATAAATTGTCTATTAAGTCTGGATCAGGTCCTAAGACCCTAGAGCTGGGCATAAACTTTCCTAAATAAAAAAAATAAAAAATGCATAGCAATATTTTTCTGCCAAGATGTTTCAAGAGAATATTCAACATTGTTTATAAAACCTATATAATTAATCCTTTTAGTTTAAATTGAAATGATCGGAAGTGTTTTGGCCCTCTAGACACTATAAATATAATATGCCAACAGAAAAAAAGATCACTGTCAAAAACCCAGAGTCTCAATGTTTACTAACAAAACTGTAGTGTTATGTCAATAAAATTCAATGTCTCCCATACACAGAACTCTGAAATATATAAGAAAAAAAAAAAATGGAGTGGAGTAATAACCAGCTCTAGCTATTTCCACAGCAGGTGTTCAGATCTTATGTAAGGATGGAAGACCTTTGATATGTACGAGTAATAAGGCAGAGCATAATAGGGGTCACTAGGATTTATTTTTTCCTTTCCTTTTCTCTACCATGGCACCATTCCCTGGCTACCCTAATTCTCACCAGGCCATGCTAGCTTCCACAATGATCAATGAACAGGAATTAGACCTGTGGCTGACTGGAATCACGGCGGGCCCAGTCTGGAAAAGCCTAGACCTAGGAGCAGGACAATCCACATTTCTCGTTCTCCTGATTTTCCACTTACGGCACTAGGTTTGTTAAGTACTAGTGCTTCTTTTAAAAAGAGGGACTCCACACAGTTTTTTGTATTGTTGTATATGAATTCTAGTTCCCCTTAATTTTTTTTTTATACTTTACACTGCTTCAGCTGCATATTTCCAAGTGCATGTACATATAACAAGCAGCTATTCGAGGTACCCTTAGGGTCTCCATATTTTTTTTCAAGGCACCCCTAAGACAAAAATAGAATAGAAAATACAAACATTCCACGGCACCCAGGGGAGAGCGCTGTGGCACCTCAGGGAGCCGCGGCGCACAGTGTGGAAACCACTGGCATACACACTACAAATATAGTACATTAAAAACACTTGGTTATTGAATTTTATAGCAGCACAGCTGATGCAATCACACAATGTGACCAATCAGCAGCCATCTGTGCATATACATTATACAATTATCGGGCGGAACAGCTGATTACAGACTGATGCTTTATACGAACATTTGTTTGTTTAGCATAAAAATGGAAGATGCTTCAAAGCTTAACAGGTAAATAAAAAAAAGGGGGGGGGGGGGTTTGAGGGGAAGGGGTGGGGGGGGTTTGATGGGCATTTAGCCAATTAGAATGTTAAGAGCAGACTCAGCACAGTTGCGTGCTAATCCTGATTCTTGAAGCATTGACAAGTCCATGCATGCGACATCTAAGCTCAGCACACAATATACGGTTACTTAATATTGTGATAGGTCACTACATCTATTAAGTGCAGTCTATTTGATCAATGAGTCTACACCTATATGAAAATGTGCAATATGAAAAAAGCACTATTGTCACAGGAAAATCGCTTCAATAAAGGTCTAAAAAAATCTTTTTTGATTGGTTTGGACACATGATAAAAGTTATATGCATTAAACATGTGTTATTACTGGTACATGACATGAGCCAACACTATATTGTTTGTCTATTTTGGTGACATGTTACACTTCTGCTTACTTCAAGAATTTCATAATACAACCTTACAAGTTGAACTTCATACGTTTTGCTGTAAGAAACATGTGAAACATACACAATAACACTTTATATTTCCAGTAAAAACAAGGAAGGAAACACTAAAGTTGAAATGTAGACTTATAAAATTAATTAACATCTTGGACAAAAAAAAAAACCATAAAAAAAACCCCGCAATCAACATGTTCTTGTTGTCTCAGTTTTACTTTTTCATATAGAGGCCGATTAAAAATTGAACTCATCATAAAACAATGCACTGGAAAAACTCCCCATTTTCTGTAAAGAATTTATTTACTATATAAACACATTTGTGACTCTCAGTAAATAACGCATCCAAGATGGCCCAGGCATGCAAGAAACTAAGCACACATTTTTCTGTTTAAGTCTGTGGCCTATCATCTCAACTGACTATTTTAAGATTCAGATATGTGCCTTCTTATAGCTGCCCAATGGGGAGGGACTGCCTGACAAAATCACTCACAAATTCGTGGGTCAATGCTGCACATCTTTGCTGGTACCTAGATTAGTAGGCAACACCCTACCAAACTTCCACAGAGCAAGAGGGGACATATTGCAACACTGTCTTCTATAATCGACCGCATAGAGTTGTTAAGCTCTGGTAGTAATGGCTTAAATCCAGTGCAGAACAGAACCAGAACCAGCTTAGAGGCTGATCACTGGGTGTGGGCGCACGGTTAAAACAATCACACACACGCATCCCCCTGGACGACCAAGAATTCCTCAGTGACCACCCACCTTACTTTGCAACCTCTCCCCACCCCACCCCAAGACTAGGGAGGGAAAACCCCAATGCATCATGCTTCTTCTTTAAGAGACTTGAAAGGACAGCACATACCCTTCCTGGTTACATTCACCAATTCAAAAATCCCATTTTTGACATATTGAAAGCAGACAAGTAATTGTTGGCTGTCCTTTAGAAAAATTATTTAATAAATAATTCCAAAATTTCTATTTTCGGCAACGTACCCATTCGTAACTGCAACAGCTTATTGTGACAGGAACATACGCAGCTCCTGTACCGGATGCGAGACCCACAGATCTGTTAGTAATAGCCTAAAGGGGGACTTTTACGGTTAGACTACGGGGAGATTATACCACGGAAGGATTTCTTTTTATTATTGTTATAGACAATTTTATTTACTTTTTTTTAAGTTTCTTTCCTTGTGTAGTTCCATAATAAAAAAAAAACAAAACATTTTTTGTGTAATTTTTTTTGTATATATACATATACACACACACACTTTTTTGTTTAATCCTCTTTATATTTACTATGTGGATTTTATAATGTATTTTGTGATAGTAAGTTCTTACCCACTACCTAACGTGTATGTGTCCCTATTAATTTAATATATTTGATCATTAAAAAAAAAAAAAAAAAAAAAAAAAAAAATTAAAAAAAAAAAAAAAAACAAAAAAAAAAACTCCCTGGGAAAGCAAAAAAAAAACTAACACAATAAAATACAATTTGCATCACTAAACATACCAATTATAATGCTAACATGTGGCTTTCTTATGGTCTAAAACTAGATTTACCAGGGTTTTTTTCTGGTATAATATGATAAAAACTTTAAATTTATTGTTCTTAATTTAATTTTTCAAAGATCAAATAGAATATTAAATTGTTAACTTAATTAACCTTATAATACCCTGCCCACTGCGGCATATCTGAAGTTTCAAAACTAATTTTTAACCAATTATGAGCTAACCCATATCGAAAAGGGTTAAGTGCTCATTAAGCATATACACAACACATTTGAAAAACTAGGTGAATTGTGAAATTCTGTTCCATGGGTTGTTTTAGATATGGGTTAATAAATAGAGCTATTAAAGGTTTTTAAAGGAAGTTACATATTAATTTACAGAAACATACTGAATCAGTTGAAAAACTTAAAAATAATAAAATAAAATAAAGTATTATGAAAAATAATTTAGCTTACTGGTGGGCAAATTTGGAGCATACATTAAATAGAAGGCATGCTATTAAAATAAAGTTTTGTTTTTGTTTTTTAACTGATGCACCCTGTTAATTTATCATAATTTCAATATTTTGTTTGCAAATTTCTTATTTTTAATTAATCGCATGAAATACTTTGCATAAATATTTATATTGGCAACACATGGGTACTGTACTATAGAATTATGCTATATTTATTTCTTCAAGATAAGAGTTTTGAGAACCAAAATTTTATGAAATTTAATGTACCACCAACAAGCCAATTTGTTTACAGTATATGTATTCCCTATCTAATACATTATGTTTTTGCCACGTGAACACTTTTTGCCTAATTCATGTCAGAAAAGGTAAACAAAATCTGCTTCCATGTATTTGTTAAAAGATGTTAGCATTGACTGTGACAGGGGCAGAACAGGAGTGCACAGGGGTAGGAAAGGGGTTGACAGAAAGAAGAAAAAAGCAATCTAACTCTGCAGTTAATAGTCTGTGAATACTGAATAACGTATAAGACTAATTTAAAAAAAAAAAAAAAAACAAAAATAAAAAATAACGTTTCTCCTAAAATGTTGACCATTAATGGGAATGCATCACCTACAAGCAGCAAATTTGTAAGAGAAACAAAAAGATGAGAGTGCTGTTAATACTAGAACTAATAGAATCAGTGAAAAATGTTAGGAGACAACCACTAAAATAGCTTAGGTATACATGGAGTACAAGAATCTAGTCAGTACAATTCTATCAACAAGTTACAAACCAAAAACTTTATTAAGCTCAAAAGCACAGTCACACATACTCTACAACAAGGGTTCTCAATCCCGTCCTCAAATACCACTAACGGTCCATGTTTTGTAGGTCTCCCTGCAAAATCTGTGGAGCTTTCAAAATTTAACTGTCAGTTACGAGCACATCTCCAGCAAGGAGAATTAAAAAACTTGGACTGTTAGTGGTAGTTGAGGACAGGGTTGAGAACCCCTGCTCTACAACAGTGCCCCGCAACCGGTGTGCCGCGGCACACCAGTGTGCCGGAGCAAGTTGTTAGGTGTGCCACGGGACTGCCACCCCCCTCACAAAACTGAAAAAAAAAAAAAAAAAAAGAGGAAAAAAAATTATGCAGTACACGGAGTGGCAGTCGCTCTGTGTATATGATCCATACCTCCAATGTCTCCCAGGAAGAGACCTGCTGGAAGACGTTGGAGGTCCCGATCATATACACAGAGCAGCTGCTGCTCTCTCCGTGTACTGTTGTCATTGTTCCCCACGCCCCCTCCTCCCTCCCTGTGAAAGTAACTGAAGCGTGATGCCGGCTTGTGACCTTAGCGCCCCTGCATCACATCAATAAACAGAGAGGAAATAGCCCGCACGCCGCTGAGGATCAGAGGAGGTAAGAGAAGGGCTTCATTTTTTAAACAGCAGCATATAAAATATTTAACAGGGGAGTATGCGTGTGTGCTTGTGGGATNATATATAGTGTGCGTCCATCCATTGGGTATTTGGAAGCCCCCTCTGCCAAATCCTGCATTTGCCATTGCGAACCGGCTTCCTGTTCTTCCTTACTGTGTGTCTTCCGGACGTGATGACGTCATCACACCTGGCATTTAGAAAGGAGTGCGCAGAGAGGAGCTCAGCTGGGAGCCAGAAGACAGAAAGGATTATAGTAAAGACTGTAGAAAACAGAAGATTAAAGAAAATAGAAGGGCCCAATAAAAGGTTAGTAAAGGAGCAAAGAGGCAACAGATGAAGGTGGCACAGTATGTGATGAAGGGGCAGCAGGGGATAAAGGTTGCACAGTATGTGATGACGGGGCAAAGTTGAAGGGGGCAGTTTTATAATCAAGGGGCACAGTATGTGATAAAGAGGCACACTGTATAATGAAGGGGCAGCGTACAATAAAGGTGGTACAGTATGTGATGAAGGGGCAAGGTATGGTAAAGGTGGCACAGTATGTGATGAAGGGGCAGCATGTGATAAAGGTGGCACAGTGTGTGATGAAGGGGCAGCATGTGATAAAGGAAGCACATTATGTGATGAAGGGGCAGCATGTGATAAAGGTGGCACAGTAGGTGATGAAGGGGAAGCGAGGGATAAAAGTGGCACAGTATGCGATGAAGTGGCACAGTGTATGATACTTTGTAATTCCTGCTTTTCTTTTTGTATATTTTGCTTTTGGCATGCCACGGGATTCTGGGAAGGGTTTAGGTGTGCCGAGGCTGAGAAAAGGTTGAGGAGCACTGCTCTAAGTAAATAAAAAAAAATAAAAAACACAGCTACTCTATGCACTGAATAAACTCTCTCAATTCTATATATTTTCTTTTTAACTAAATAAACGCTCTTGGATTTTGACATGAAGCAACATCTAAAATTCACACAAAACTAAAGGGTATGTTTACAACCAGTACAAGCTAAAATACAAAATTTGATTGCATGGGTTAAGCAGACAAAGTTCGAAAGCAAAATGAAAACAAGAGAAATTATCATTATTTTCTTTAATAATCACAAGACTAGCTAGTTGTACTGACATGTTATGCTTTGATGTCATTCCAGGTAATTTAAAGGAATTCCTAATACATAAATACCACATTTATTTTTTTCAGCAACAGCTACATTTACTAGTGCCTGTTAATTCAGAATGGTTTCTTTGCTCCTATGTGAGGAACACTTAAGCAGGGTACAAACTGGGGCTTTCGATAATCTTTTCAATCATATGACCGCCCACTGAGAATTTTATTTCCTCAGCAAATGTATTTTAACGCTATCATTATTAAACATAAGTATGCTGCCAAACTAGAACATACATGTTGTCATATTACACAAAATTATGCACATTTGTATGGCTATTAGAATTGGGAAATTTTAACCACCAAAAAAGTTCACTAATTACTATGCATTCACAATACTCCTGAGTGGACATTTTCTGACCACTTGGAATACATCTGCTTTTGCAAGCTGCGATGATAATGCAATCCACAAGATGCACACTTGCGATGTGTGCATCAGGGTGATTTGCTGGCACAAATGGAAGGGGTTTGGTATTACAAAATACAGTAGGGGCAGGGATTAAGCCATCCACAAGATCCTAACATCCGACTTGTTGCTGGGGACAAACTGGAAGTTAAAGATAGGGAAACTATCAGAAGCAATGGAAATGTTCTCCCATGCACGCCAATGACTTTGTGGATACAGTGGCTATCGAATTCACACTGACTCTGTATTCAGAGCTTCAAACTCAGGGAAATCAGATCTCTAGATCCGGTCCGATATACCTTGCATGTTAAATGTACATGGCCACATAACAAAACAGGATTAAACATAGGCATACTTTGACATTGCTGGTCTCTGCCTGTATTGCTTTATCATTATGAATAGTTATTAGGATAATTCTACTAATATTCTAAACTTAAGTAATATCTCAGGCAGTAATATGCTCATGTTCAATATGGGTGTTTGCTGGTGTCTATTTTAGACACATTGTTTTCCGGGTGGGGAGCAGTGACAGCAGTCACTTTGCTACCGATGCAAAAGAAGAACCTGTTTATCCAGCAAAGCCTCAATATGTGAATGCGTTGCAATGGCTACAGGTAAGAATTTCCCCTATCCATAACCTACTCTAATCCTCCATTTCCACAACCTAACCCTAACTTCTATTAGCCTAACCTTAACCCTCTATCTCCTGCAGCCTAATCCTAACAGTCTACAGTATGTCCCGCAGCCTAACCCTAATGTTGCTATAGCCCATTCTATCCCCAGTGTCAAGGAAAGAACATTTTGCTATTGGGAACGGGTATTTTGGCAAAATAGGGCCTTTGGCTATCCCAATAGTAAAAATTGCAATGTAAATAATTTAAACAATGATACAGCCACAACTCAGCTGGCAGCTGCACCATTGTTGAAATAGGGCCTATTATTTCAGCAACTGCATACCATTCAACGCTATGTTATAAGCTATTTGAGCAGACTGATGTTGTATCTTTATGGTTTCCCTTTAAGAAAGCCAGTAATCTTGGAACCAAATAATTTAAATAAGGAGTCTGTGTGAGAAAATGCTTTTTTCTTGTGAACAAACTGCATACAATTTGATACCTCAGATAAGGGCGGTGGTCAGATTAGGTCTTAACTAATGGTGGCACACGTTTGTGTATTTCTTCAGTTTCCTGTCATTTTAGTGTGAAATGTATCAACAGAATTCTTCACACAACTGACTTGTATTAACCAATCTTCCCTGCAAAAATGTTCCCTGAGCATCAAAAAGTGGTTCCTAATGTCCAAAGTCTTTTTTAAGTCATTCCATTGAAAGGCTGTGGGACTGAAGCATGGGCTCTTATTGGGCAATTCCAAAACCTTTATTATCCTCTTGAAACTATTCATTGGTTCACATGTATGTGTGCGCTATGCTCTTATTCTCAGTTTTTGCCCAATATTAGTAACATT
This sequence comes from Limnodynastes dumerilii, assembly GCA_011038615.1. NCBI lineage: Eukaryota > Metazoa > Chordata > Amphibia > Anura > Limnodynastidae > Limnodynastes > Limnodynastes dumerilii. The sequence continues at coordinate 55,466 of WWET01002471.1, forward strand.
GTTTGTCTTTTATTTTTCCTTTCTGTTCCTAACCTGCAACCTATATTGTGAAGTATATGATGCATGATATGTTATATTTCATAATGTTCTTGAATATATTGTTATTATTTGAAATGCTGAAATAAAAATGTTTATATAAAATATCAGTATTTTAAACAACTCACTATTTTCCGTATCCAGCCTTTCTGATTGAAGCAGAAAATGACCACATTTTGAATGTTCGCATGCACACTCCACAATTTCATTACAAATCTGGATATTCCAGATCAAGACTTCCGCAATTAAAATGTTTCCGACAGCAAGGCAGGTCATGTACAGTGGAAGTATTTAAACAGTACTGGTTGAAACTGGTTGACACTATCTAGACTTCTGCACCATCTCCATTTTAAATGGGGACGGTGAAGAAATATTAAGGGAGGGACCTGTTATTGTAACTGCCTTGCATGGGAGAGGAGTAGACTCCCCTCACCCACTAAGGTGTTAGCAGTAGCAGGAATCTGGTTTCGGTTTGGATCCACTCCTATGTTTTCCATACTCACAACAGCAGAACGGTGACTAACAACATTATAGTTTCTTTGGGACTGATCCAGACCTACGCCCGCCGTCGCTAGGACGGAAGGCGTAAGCGCAAGATCGGCTGAAAAGCTGATCTGCGCATGCGCCGGGCAGATGTTGGCCGGCGTCGCTACGGCAACGCCCGATCGTGGATCGGGCGTCCGTAGCAGCGCCGTAGGGACACTAGAGGGGACGTCCCCCAGCGTCCCTAGGTTCAGGTTATTGAAGGTGGGCGGGGGGAGCTAGTTTAATGAGGGCGGGCTAGGCGGCCATACTCTCCTGTGCGAGCGTATGGCCCCTTCCTTACGTCGGCTGAAGTTAGGGTAGCCTTCAGCCGGCGTAAGGAAGGGGCCATACGCCCGCACAGGGGGAGTGTCGGTGAAAGTGAACGCAGACACGCTGTGCTTTAGTAAGCACAGCGCATCGGCGTAGGTCTGGATCAGGCCCTTTGTTTGTCAAAAAGCTTCAGTGCAAGACATTTTCACAGAATCCAATAAGTAGTTCTGATTTTTAATCAGATCCTGGCACGGTCCTCTGCTCCTTACCGCCTTCCTCATCCTACTACTGCCTCCTACAGGTCTTCTGTGCGGCTTCCTATTGTAGTTCTCTGCCCCATGTTAGCAGACTATTCACTGGCCTGCAATGCTTCAAACATGTCCTTAAAACACATCTAAATCATTAATGACTGCTACATCTCCTCGCCCTCATAACCCGTTTTATTTCTATTTTTGCACTTTTGTTAAGCACTTTATGTTGTACTTTACTACCAAAATTTTAAAGTAATAGCCTAATAATGCAAATATTTAGTAAATAATAAGCAGATAAAGTAAATATATTCTTCATAGAAGCACAGTCTGATCTAAAGGCAGTATAAAAGTGCTAGTTTTATAGTGTTATGCAGTGTGAAAGATATTGCATATTCAAAGTAAACAGAAGTGTTTGACAACCAATGCGGTTTGCAAGACATAAATTAAAACAAATAACTAACACACACATTTGGGTGAGTTATGCTCTAGAGAACCAAAGACAAATTTAACTATAGAGCAGGAAATATGACAAAGCCATAGACCATTCACTGTTACACAACTGTACAGTACAATTTATGTGTTGGCCACAATTAAGTAAAAATTAAATAAAGCCAAATGCTCATACATTTAAAGTTTGAATTGTTTCAATGTTTAATTCTATACTACAGAAAGTCATCTTTCTAGGTAAACAGATTAATAAAAACATGAAACTATTGTTTAATGAACTGTGAAATCAGTGGTACTGTATGATTTATTTTGTCCCTAGTTAACCGTTAGGCTGTATGTGCAACAATGATTAGACCAACACATCAGAACCCCCCCCCCCTCATATTGTAAACAAGTGCAATTTATTAATATAACACTCAAGTTATTACAGTCTAGTTTAGTAACTGACTGTAATTTTACATTGTAACTCAGTAAATACATTTTTAATTTGATGGACCCCCAATCTAACCAGTGAGTAATAGTTCATTACAGAAACCTTAAGCAGGCTTAATTGGCGCCATTTGAAATAGATCTAGTATGGAAAAATAAAGGGTTTAGTTATTTGAAGACAAAAGTAAAATCACTGGTTTTCATATGAACATAAAAGCACGTGATTAAACCAGGCAGGTGGAAATGGAAAATTAAACACTAAGGGGAGCTGCGCTAGATCCAGACATAAGAAAAGATTGCATACGTTAGTCTCCGCAATGATGGAATTTGCGATCCTATATTCTGTGTGCGAGGGAATTGCATAACACCTGCATGCAAGACCCTTCTGCGTTTAGGACCATACCTTTAGTCTACATAGTCAGAAGGGCCACGAGCGGAAGGGCTTGGTAAAGTCCTTACTGTACAATTTGCGTTCCTATCCCAACCTACCATGCATGTCTCGTAAGGCATGGTGAGTGGGCCTGCCCACCTATGGAGACATACTTATGCATAGGAATGCAGCATCGGTTGTCTTTGTTCTAATATGCAAGTGCAATATAAACGCATAGTTGACTTTCACGTGCCATGTGGGTTAGTCAGTTGGTGTTCTCAATACTGGATACAGCCCAGAGTATGGTTTTTCTACTTGATACAGCTATCAAAGCTGACAATCAGCAATTTGGAAATTCTGATTTCCATTAATCATAGCCCAAAGTCTTCCAATTAGAACTGGTTACTAACATTGCAAACATAAATATAAAAAAGGTAGGTATTACATTCCAATTTACGGAGATGAAAATCCAGAAAAAGCCCACTACCCAAAAGATCCAAATGTTCTATAGTGTCTGTTTTGACAATATATTATGTAGATATAGACCTGAAGCACTGAGCCCTGAAGTAGCATTCACAAAACCAGTAGCTAAGAGGGGTATTTGAGAGGATATAGATATCTTAACTAATGGGAAGTTAGCGTATTAGGCTACATCTAGGTTCCAAGCTTTGCGAGTCAGAATGTTATGTATGTATGTATGTCTGTCTATCTGTCCCAATCTTCAGACAGCGTCAGTCACATTAACCAATTTTATAATTAAATGGAAGCCATTAAAGACCGTTTTGTCAGTGTTGTGATAGATCAGTCCATCATGCACACTATACAATTTTCTGGTCCGGTAATTTTACAGCATGTAGACAGATTTAGTTAAGCTTGGGACTGTATTTCCATGCAATCACTGTCTTGTTTGTGTACACGTTGTTATATACAGATTTATACACAGTGCACGCACTAACCACCTTCTTACACATCAGAAGGCAGAATGACTGATGCAACGCTCTGATGTGTAAGGCGGGAATGGCGGGGTTGGAGTGGCAGGGCGAATGCAGATTGTACAGTAAGGGCTTTCCCAAGTCCTTATGTATGATCCTGCATTTTGCATGGGATGTGCACTCCCTTGCACATGCTGAATATAGGATTACAAAAGTGTCGTTATAAAAGTGAGGAAATTCTCTATGCTATTTTTTCTTTTAACTCCAAGGTGGTGCTTGCCATTAATCCAGTTGGGAAGGAGATAACAGTTACAGAACTACAAAATGTTGTGTTGGCACCAATTTAGCAAATGGGGTGACTATTCTTTAAAATAATGGTTTCTGCAATATAAAATTTAGTTCTCAACAAATGAAAAAGACAAAATTACAAACCAATGGATTTGCTTATTGTTTTGTTTTAGCAGATTCTAAGGGGGTGAATTTCATCAATTTAAAAAAAATATATAGTGCCAAATATTTTGATTTAAAAAAACAAATCTACACAACTTTGTTGTACAGATCAAATAAGAACACACAAGGCTTCACACTGCGTTCATGGAAATAATATACATAATGTCATCATTCTTCAGCTAATATCTCTGCAGACAACAAGCAGTTTGATATAACGCTTGATCAGTACCAGCTATATGTCTGTGCCTACAATGAGCTAGCAAATGACTCTACAATAAGAGCAAAGGGGCAGTAGTCTCTGCCCTATAACACACATACAGTCCTAATCTATTGTTAGATTCCTAAAAGAAGACCCTATTCTGAGATTATACCCAAAGGGGTTTTAATAAAATCATGCTATTAGATAAAAAAAAAAAAAAAGAGGATAACGACATGGAGTACAACCTCAGCTTGGGAACAGTGTCATGCCCCATAAATGCTCCAAGTGATTTTATCTGCTTGGATTTCTCAGCTGCCAGCATTCAGGCCTCCAAAAAGTAATTAGCTCTTAGAGCAAGAACTGACGTATATAAACTGATAATCTAGTGAGGCATCAGATTCTCTGCAGCCAATTAGAAGAAATTTATGCATCTTTAACTTGGCTCTGTGCCCTATTTTCAAGAGGCGTGCTCAGGGCATCATCATGCAGCACTGGCACAAATGTTCTCATTAATGTCATTGGCTACGTAACACTCACAGTTCAATGGCTTTATTCCACATGATGACGTAGCCTGAGAGCGTGAACGACTCAACGTTGACAATGTGAATGTTTCCTCTTTCTGTCCCCACGTAGAGCCATTTGCTCTGGAAAGGCAGGTGGCAAAAAGTTATCCTAGGTAAAGAAAACAAATAAAAAGGTTAGAAGACCTAAAAGTTCTGCTTCAGTTTACATGACAAGTATCAATGTACTGTGAAGTTTAAACAAAACAAAAAACAAAACAAGGTAAGTGTCAATGTCATTTAGTACTGATAGTGGCATCGGTGCATTGCTCTTATAGCTCCACAAAATGAGGGAGAGAGAGAGAGAGAGAGAGAGAGAGCGAGAGCGAGAGCGAGAAATATATACTATATTTGACGACTTTTTTTTTTATTTTTTTTTTTACAAAGCTTGTTCAATGTGACCTCACAAGACTCAATAAAAAGCCCCTTCTGTGGATTCATCCAAACGCCTCTGATGAAGTGGTATTTACTACGAGGAAACACGTCAGGTTTCCATTGCATGCTCATCAAGAAATAGCCATTGGACAAAGCATCTGCCTCTCTCTCCTATACGAACTCCTGCAACAAAATATTGATACTTTCTACCCTAGTGCTTTCACTACTACAGTTTACCAGATATTCTCATTCCGGACGCTGGACTTTTGTCCCTCCTCCCATCGCAAAAGACCTCCATTTCTTTGGAGTAACCCGGAGGGAGATTTTCTACAGCTGATCATCACATCGTGAGCTGGCCGCCGCCAGCTGGTAAGCACTGTGCTCTTATTTTATCACATATGCTTGGGGAGAAAACTAACTTACTATTGTGCACATTTCTACCCCCTTGCTTTGGAGCTCTGAGGAGGATAAAAGCTATCACATTCCATTTTGAGAGGCTTCTCACATTGGATTACCGGCAAACTCCACTTACTACTGCGGACCTTACTATGACTGCAAATCTACTCTTGTCTGTCGGTTTTTAAGGACTGCTTTTGAGGTGGCATATATCAAGGAAAAGCTCTATGAATATTTCCTAGAACCATCTAGCTATGTCTATGCTTCTTTCTTGTGTTTTTATTAAAATTTTATATTTAAAGTAATATGTTTTTAATATTTATCATTTATTCTTGTGGTGCATATACAATTTAACACTACTCTAGCGCAGCACTTTTTGTTTTGTTTCTAACCTACTTTGGATTGGCCTCCATTAGTGCAGCAGCTCTGATAGTGTTTGTTCTATTATATTTTATTCTATTTTTATATTTGTATTGCACATTTGATTGGCGCCATTTGAGGATTTTTCTCTTTTGTTTTAAAGAGACCTGGTCCTGACAAACCCACTAAATCTGGTTTTTTTTAGTAGGTACACCTAGTAAATTAATTTGTAATGAGTAAACAAATAAGTTTATTTAGTTTCAACTGTCCTACTCAAGTGTTAATATTAGAGAATTAAAATGTACAATATTTGGCTAAAAAGTAAAAACAGCTCAATGAATAAAGCCAACATTGTAGAAAAATTTATTTAATGGCTCAGTATGATACTTGTATCTCTACAGCTTCCTTTTAAAATTCAAGCTACTTGTTTTCCCATTCTAAAACAGTCCTAAAAAGGTTAGCTGTGCTATACTCTGATTTACTCAGTAGCCTTTTATAACAACCATAGACAGAAACACAATGCCCCTTCAAAAATAACAAATTAACATTTCTAACAATGCATAGCACAATACACACCCTCTTCATCAACATATTGCATACTAACAGAAATCCTATACTATCAGTACCCCTCTAAAACCACAATGGCAGAAGAAAATCTTATATTACTGTTACACATGCTCTGTGGACGATTACCACTCATCTCTTTGCAGAGGAAAAGTACAAAAACTGCAAAAATACTAAGCAGCCTTGAATAAAACCTACTAAAAGTTCAAAATGGAAGGTGCCATTTGCCCTAGATACGTCACTGTTAAATATTCAAAAAGAAAGAGGGGAAGGGACCACTTTTAAATGGGAAGACTATTAATACACAGGAGGCAATGTCTACTACTTTCACTGAGGAGCAGGAATTAATAGAACTTTCAAAGCCGAAAGTGGACAAATCAATCGGACCAGATGGGATACATCCTAGGATACTATAAGAGCTTAGAAGGGTGCTGGCAAAACCATGAACTGAATTATTCAACCAGTCACTAATAACTGGGATGAAATGTTGTCCCTCAGCATAAAAGTGGAAGTAGAGAAGAAGCGTAAAACTACCAACCAGTGAGCCGTATGGAAATTGATAGAAACACTGTTAAAAGGAACAAATTATATAGGGTCCGATTCAATTCCCGGCGAAGTTTTCAAAAACTTTGCGTCGGTAAAAATACGACGCCTTCGCCGGCAATTGAGCGCTAAAAATTCGCCCATTTAATAATTTTTTTACCGCTGCGCTAAAACAGCAGCCAGTGAGAGACTATTACCCACTGCCTGAAATCACGTTCTCACGATACTTCAGGCACTGGGTAATAGCCTCAGTAGCGCTGGCACTTCCTGCTAGCAGGAAGTGTTTTGCAGCGTT
>WWET01002471.1:62524-74123 GCA_011038615.1 Limnodynastes dumerilii
GAAATTTACTTCCTGCTAGCTACTGAGAGTCTATTACGTTCTCACGATACTTCAGACACTGGGTAATAGCCTCTCAGTAGCGCCCAGCACTTCCTGCTAGCAGGAAGTGATTTGTGGCGTTCAGTGAAGGATTTTTTTTTTACCTATACAGCTGCTCAGCGGTCCCTGGATGGCAGGACATGCTTCCGCATGCCCTGTCATTCATGGGCATGCTGATGCTTGTACTTCTACAAGCATCAGCATGCCCTGTTGGGGCACAACATAGGGCAGCGTTAAAAATCCGCACCTCTCATAGGTGCGGATTTTTATCGTTCAAAAACCGGCGTATTTTTAATGCTAGAAAAGAATTGAAGAAAAAAAAATAACGCCGGTAAAAAATTTTTTTAAAAAGCGTTAAAAATTCGCCGGCGAAGGATTTTTTAACAATTGAATCGGGCCCATAGTATCTTAAATCCAGTAACTTACAGGATCCCAAGCAGCATGGATTCACTTTGTGAAGATCATGTCAAACAAATCTTATTTAGTTTTTTACTGGGTCAGTAAAGTATTAGATGAAGGGGAGCTGTAGACATAGCTTATCTAGATTTTAGTAAAGCGTTTGACACTGTGCCACATCAGACTGTTAAATAAGATGGAAACTTTGGGATTGGACTTATAGTTGCAAAGATACGATCTTTGTTACAGGATAAACAGACGGTTCTGGCAAATGGAATCCCTTCTGGGGATGGTAAGGTCACCAGTGAAGTACCCCAAGGTTCTGTACTTGGACCAGTGCTATTTAATATCTTTATAGGTGATATTTCCTGTGGTATCGAGGGGAAAATTAGTATTTTCGCAGAGGACACAAAGATATGTAACAGGGTAGACATGCCAGGAGAGGTACAGAAAATGAGGGATGATTTAGGTAGACTGGAGGAACGGTCAAGAGTGTGGCAACTGCAGTTTAATGCCAAAAAATGCAAAATCATGCACTTGGGGCACAAAAACCCAAAAGCTCAATATATCCTTAAAGGCACTACATTAGAAACTACCGAGGTGGAAAGGGATCTATGAGTCATTATTTCATGTGATTAAAGGTAGCCAAGCAATGTAACAAAGCAACGAGAAAGGCAAGTCAGATGCTTGGTTGCACTGGGAGAGGAATTAGTAGCAGAAAGAGAAAAGTAGTGATGCCCCTTTATAGATTGTTGGTATGACCTCACCTAGAATACTGTGTTCAGTTCTGGAGGCCATATCTTTAAAAAGACAAATACATTATAGACAGTGCAAAGAAGAGCAACTAAAATTATCCATGGCCTGCGTCACAAAACATACCAAGAAAGACTAGAGGAACGGATATAATAGCATTCAAATATGCCAAGGGTTGTGACCGGCCAGAGGAGGGTGCCATTTTTCAAAGGAACAGGTGTAATAGAACACAAAAGGTATGAATATAAACTGGAGGGTCGTACATGCAGAGGAAAAGTGTGGAAAAATGACTTCACATATACCCCTTTCACATCGCCATGAAATACCCGGGATTTTCGCCAAAAACCCGGGTCTCCGCAAAATCCCAGGTATTTCATGGAGATGTGAAAGGGGTACTTCCGGTGGACCAGTGTCAGAAGACCCAGGAATTCAACCCGGGTGAAAAGAAGGGTTATTCGTGGGTCCAACACGGGTAGGGGTGCAGTGTGAAAAGTGCTACCCGAGTTTTTCAACCCGGGTAGCACCTAACGCACTTTATTGGTGTCATTTTTTTTACTACTGCTCTGGCAACAAGTGTTGCCAGAGCAACGGTAAACAAATTACACATTGCTTTGACGACAGGGCAGACCCGGGTCTCTGAATTTCCCGGGTCTGCCCTGCAGTGTGAAATGGGGACCCTGGGATCCTCTGCTGCCCCGGCAATATCCCGGGTCAGTGAACCCAGGATATTGCCGGGGTGGCGATCTGAAAGCGGTATGAAAGGGTGATAGATAAATGGAATAGCCTCCCATCTGAGGTGGTTCAGGCTAACACAGTAGAACAGTTTAAACATGTTTGGGATAAATATAAGGATATCCTAAATTCAACTCTGTCATTTAAAATTCAATATTGATCTGCAGAAACTGGAGAGCCAACATACGGTGCGCCCTACCCCGCAAATTCTTTCCCGTCTTAATGCAGTCAGGGGTGAGCTGAACCTATTATCTTAACTGGCAGCAAATGAGCTGAGGTGGCTCAACCAAAAATTTTACGAAAAAGGGGACAAAGCAGACACCCTGCTGGCCTCGAAACTACGCTCTAAGGTATCCCTTCGTAACATTACGGCAATTAAGACCTTGACCTATAATCCCAAACTTAGAGCTCAATTCCAACAATATTATTTGGACCTTTATAATCTCCCATACCCTAATGCTCCTAATTCGTTGGCTCACCAGCAAACCCTTATCCAAAATTTTTTGAGGGGGGCTAATCTTCCCCGTATCCCACAGGACGCTGCTGACCGCTTGTCCTCTGAGATTACATTGGATAAGATTCAGCAAACTATTAAAATGCAGAAATCTGGAAAGGCTCCGGGTCCGGACGGGTTCTCGGCTGCTTATTATAAAAAATTCAGAATAGCTTTAGCTCCACAGCTACTCAAAGTATTTAAGTATATTTCCCAAGGGGGCAACTGGTCACGTACTTCCCTCGAAGCCAGAATTGTCGTTATCCATAAAGAGGGGAAGGACCCGCTTAACTGCTCCAATTTCCGACCAATTTCTTTACTTAATGATGTTAAAAATTATACGCAAAAATCCTAGCAAATCGATTGGCGGTATTTCTACCCAAATTAGTTCATCACGACCAGGTGGGTTTCATACCAAGCAGGCAGGCGAGGGACAATACGAGGAGAGTCATTGATATCATCCATATAGCTAACATGAGGAAGACTCAGCTAGCAGTGGTCACTTGATGCTGAAAAAGCATTTGACAGAATCTCCTGGCTGTTTATGGCAGAAACTCTCCGGCAATATGGGATATCAGGTGCATTCCTGACTGCTATCCTTTCCCTGTACTCCCACCCATCGGCTCGGGTTGTGATCAATGGCTCTCCTTTGTCTCTAGCTAATGGTACGCGGCAGGGGTGCCCCCTCTCCCCTTTAATTTTTGGTTTGGTTATAGAGCCCCTGGCGGCGTATATTCGGGCTACCCCAACTATAAAGGGGGTGGTTGTGGGGAGAGGCGAAAGCAAACTATCCCTATTTGCCGATAATATTCTCCTTACTTTAGAGCAGCCGAGGACCTCTCTACCGCGCCTTTTTGGGGTTATGGAGGAATATGGTAGTTTATCTGGCTATAAAATAAATATTTCTAAGTCGGAAGCTTTGCTACTGCATTGCCCGGCCGGGGAACGAGAAAAACTGATAGCCCAATATCATTTCAGGTGGCAACCGAATAAGATCAGGTATCTAGGAGTATATATCACCCCTTCCTATGATACTCTCTATCGTGAGAATTACCCACCCCTTTTCAAAAAACTTAAAGGAGGAGTTGAAACTCTGGAGACCTATGTTCATATCATGGCTGGGCAGAGTGGCGACAATCAAGATGAACACACTTCCCAAGTTGCTTTATCTGTTTCAGTCCCTGCCGGTGCGGGTTCCCCTGTCCGAATTAGCCTCGTTCCAAAGAGAGCTTTCCCGCTTTGTCTGGAACTCTAGGCCCCCAAGGATAAATCATCATTTGCTCCCCCTGCCTCGTTCTTCTGGGCCGAAGCTGAGGCATCCTATTTGAACCTGAGACGTTTGTCTTATCTCTGGGGCCTACCTGAACGTATTGCACTTCCTCTTGCTGACCGCCTCCCAACCACAAAATTTGCTTTTGGCGTGTGGAACAAATGTAAGTCCCTGCTCGGCATCCCTCCTGCTCCTCTGTATATTTCCCTGCTATGGGATAATCCAGTGTTTCCAGTGGGGACCTCCCGTAGTTACTCCCATAAATTTATAACTCATGGTATATCCTACGTCAAACATTTAATATCGGGGCGCTCCCTTCTCTCGCTGGAGAACATGCGTAATCTCTACCCGCATCTCTCCCTGACCTTTCTGGAATATTTCCAATTCCGACATTTTTTAGCCCCGCGGATGGTGGAGCTGTCACGGGTTGACTTTTCACCCTTTGAATCCTTGTGTTTAAGCGCCCCATTGGGGCGTGGTACGATATCTTCCACGTACAGGCTGTTACTAGTATCTTCTTTAGATGTAGGGGCTAGACACGAACGGGAATGGGAAAGAGATTTGGGTCCCCCCCCTGAGGAGGATAGCTGGGAGATTATACGGGAGCAGGTGGCCAAATGCTCAATTTCCACTCGCATAAAAGAAAACTCATATAAGGTTTTCTTCAGATGGTACTATACTCCTGACAAACTGGCTAGGATGTACACTGGAGCGAACCCGGAGTGCTGGCGGGGCTGTGGGGAACGAGGTACGTTTTTGCATGTATGGTGGACGTGCCCCAGAATTGCCCAGTTTTGGGATGATGTGGCCTCTGTGATATCGTCCTTAATTTCCCTTCCAATTACCAAGGACCCATGGGTATTTCTTCTTTGCCATCCCATTGAAGATTTAGATACTCCATCCAGTAAACTGGCTGGTCACGTTTTAGCTGCTGCAAAGTGTTTGGTTGCTAAATTTTGGAAGCAACCTGTGTACCCCCCACGGCCGGCTTTGTTTAATTCTATCTGGCACGTGGCCCATATGGAACGGATCACCCATTATTTACATGATAAAGAGGATACATTTTTGGTAACATGGTTACCCTGGTTAACGCAGCAGCGCGAACCACATAGTAATGTAGATTGAGGAACTCCATGTCTACTGTGACGCTTCTTTCTCCTTACCCCTCCTCCAATATTTAATTAGGCGGCGACCTCCCCCCCTCTCTTTCCCCTCCTCCCCCCCCCCCCTTCTACCCCCTCTCTACCCCCATTTGGTTATACCACTCACAGCTTCTGGTATTTGTGCTTCCTGAAACTGGGTATGACATCATGAATCTTCGTGACTGCACTGTTACTAGGGCATTCTTATATTTGCTGTTTTTCCAGCTTATTGGTATTCCATTCCATACCATGTACACATCTGTATTGACAATTTTATTGTTGTATTTTGCCTTTATTCTTGAATAAAAAATTTCTGAGTACAAAAAAAAAAATTCAATATTGAGAACTTTGTTTGTTTTTTAATGAATGCTTTGAATCTAAAATTGCCTCCTATTCATTTAAATGTGTGAAATGTGAAAATTGCAAATTCTATTAGTTATGCATCTAAAGAATACAGCTGAACCACCATTGTATGTTTTAACACTTAAAGGCCTTTCATTTTATACCGTACACATTGATACAACACCTAAAATAGAAATCTCTATAGAAACATATCTATTTAGTGTAATTTTGCTACTTAGGAAATGCTTCATCTATAGGTAGCTCACTGCACTGCATAATTCACAAGCTTTACATATCATCCAAAAAAAAGCATTGTCTTCACAGATGACCATGTCTATCCACACATAAATCTGTATAAAACCTGGCTCAATTAACAAGTAAAACAACTGGTGTGCTATAGTTATTTAAGAATAATGGCTTAAACATCTATTGTATATTCAGTCAATAAGAATGCCCGCTGTCTATTCCAATTATTCACAAAATTAATAAAAGGTTTAAAAGGGCAAAAACTTTCATATTTACTCCTTAAACAAAGTAATGCAACAAAAGGATACTTTCAAATGCAGACAAATGTAAACCCAACATTTTTTCCCCAAGTCCCAAAAATATTCATCCCAGCTAACAAACCCACTGTCCGTCAACACTGAAGACATATGAACCAAAAAGCAATTTGGCCTTGGTTTGCTTTTAAACCATGCCAAAGAAAATGATAGAGAAGCTGAAATTTGCTAGTCATGAACTTGGAGGGGGTTAGAAGTATTTCATTCTTTATAGTGAGATGACAACAAAAACTGGAAATTACACCAAAAGTTGATTCATATCAACCAAAAATAAGGACATATAATGCTCAGAAATGCAAAGTTGCAGTAACAGCTACTATATAAGTGTTCCCATCTGTAATATAAATAAAAAGACTTATGGTTTAGTCATACCAACTTTTGAACATAGTGAAGTAATGGTGACAATTTAGGGTTGATTGGCTGGATGTTAATCACCTAGACCACCACGAAATCCTTATATATTTTTTAATTAATTTTTTGGGTGTAAAGAGGAATACATTCTGCCTTCAGTCACTATGTTCAGCAAACAATAGATTTTCCTTAGCCAAAATTATTCTTTTTTTTTTTTCTTTTTAAAAAGGTAACCGACAAATGGAAGCATTTTTACTGGCTCATATGAATGAAAATTATGAATATTTAGTATCTCTATATATTAACATGATACTAAACTTCTGCAGAGATACTTCAAAACAGTTCCTGTGCTCAATGAGAAAGGATTGCCATTTCTGAGGCCTGGATGATTATGCCTCCATAATAATTACCAAACCTAAAGATGACAAAATATATAAGGTAGTTGAATAAAGAACACAATGGAAAATGGAAAACCGTAAGCAGTGTCACTAGTTAGTCGCAGACCGCATAGCGTGACAGACCCTCAGAGGGGAAAGGCTAGAGGATGGATGGAACCAGCGGCACCACCCTCAATATTGTTCTGGTAACAAGTCTGGTAACAAGTCTGGTAACAAGTCTGGTAACAAGTCTGGTAACAAGTCTGGTAACAAGTCTCTGCTGCTAATAATGGTCAGTTAGACATTGGGGGTGATTCAGAGCTGCACTTACACCTTTTTTTTTTTAGGTGCAAGTGTAGACCTGCGCAATACCATGTTGAACTGCAAGGGGAGGCAAATTTACATTGTGAAAGCAGAATTATATTTAAGAGGTAAAATTTCTTAGCTCAACGGTTTCATAGATTAAACATAAAGCTATGCCGTATTTGAGTTCATTGTGCAAAAGTAATGTATTTTGCCTGCATGTTAAAGATTTAAGATTAACAAGCACCCCTCACTTTGCAAACTGGTTTAGCTGAAATGTACACTTGCACCTGTTTTACCCTTACTCCCAAACTCTGAACCCAGGCCATTCTGTCTATGTATCAGCTGCCTGCTTTCTTCAGCTGTTGCCATCAGCGCAATACTGGTGTGACAAATGACCTTACATCAATATACTGCTAACAGAAGCCCGAAAGGCATGGAGTAGCTAAAGACCCCATCACATGAGTCTGTGCTGCGGTGCTAGAGGGAGGGTAAAAAAAAGATAATAAAAGGTGAAAAGTGTCAGTGGAAGTATAATATTTATATATACATACACACACCCATGCATACATAATCACTGTAATGGATGAGAATGAGATGGAGAACACGGTTTCCCCTCTTGGAGGAGGAGGAGGAGAACACCGTTTCCCCTCTTGGAGGAGGAGGAAAAGGAATAAGAGGAAGAGAACACTGGGTTTACCCTCTTGGAAGAGGAGGAGAACACTGGGTTTCCCTTCTTGGAGGAGGAGGAGGAGGAGGATGACGATGACAATATTGTTTATTTATAAGGCACCACAAGGTGTTCGCAGCTCCGTACAAAATACAGTACAGACATACAGGGCAGGGATGGACAGCATAGTACAATAAAATACAATATAAATATAAAAATATCACAAAAATACAATAAAGTGAAGCAAGCACAGACAGCAAGGCAAAATGTGAGGTGTCAAACTTGGCAGATCAGGTAGGAGGGGATAGAGTGCAGTGAGAGTTTGAGAGGGAGCCACCAGGTGGGGACAGGGCAAAAGAGGTCAAGATAGTACAAAGTGAGGGGTGAGTGGTGGAGGAGGGAACACACAAGAATGGAGCGCCCTGCTCACATGAGCCAACACACTAAGTGGGAGGGATGAACTTACAGAAGACATAAGGAGGGGGAAGGAAGTGGACTGCTGGTGTGAGCGAAGGAGAGGGGAAAGGACAAAAAAGGGATAGATGTAGAATGCAGTGAGGATGTTAAGTGGAGGAGAGATGCCACACTTCGCACTACAAAAATGTTTATCTTATGGAATGTTTAAAGTATATTGGACCCTAGTGGTTGATCTCTTTCCCACCGAGACCTCTATCTGATTCCGTTATTATTGGAAAGTACAGCAGTAATAAAGTACTATATTTGTCTGAATACATAGTTACCTGTTAGAATAACACAGAAAACTATGGCCAGGAAGTGTCAAAACTTATTATCAACCTTGATGAAAGCTTTAATATAGTCTAATGTATAGCCAGTTTTACACTATACCATTTTGCAAAAATAAACATTGTAATCTCACAGGCAACTCAAAAATGTGTTCAGTGCCATGCAATAACTGTATAGAAAAGATTGGCAATATCCCAACAGATAACAATTTAAGTTCGTTACATGATCAGACAAGCAAAAACGCTCTTTCGCACACTGTCTTTACCGATTGGAGATAAGCTGCATATCTTTCTGTTCATTACATATGATTAACGTTAAATCAAATATCTTCTACATTTATTTCATATGTTAATATTGTGGAGTGTTAATAGAAACCTGAATAAATAGGGGGAGGGGATTTCTGGTTCAACCAAAGGCAGTCAATGCCATCTCCATGTGCAGGACTTTAATTACATACAGCATGCTCTATGTCTTCATTATACTGCAGTTTTGTGACCTATTTAGTGTGAATCAGGCCCTATATCATTCTTTGTTCAATTAAAAGATCGAGCAGTACAATATTTTTGTTTAGATTTTTAACATTTGTGCATATACTATTTAGAAACCACAACAAATACCAATCCCTCTGGCAATTACCTTATACAAAAGTTTATTTTTACTGCCATTGTTCTGTAATAACATTCTATCAGGCAACACTCTATTACAGTGTTCACAGTATTCATCATAATAGTTGTTACAATCCTGGATCATTAATACCAACGTTCCAGTTTTTTTTACTTGTGTTTAAATAAATTCTTCACTTCAGTTTCCTATTTAGTCTCACAAATTTATTTTATTTTCTACTGGACAAATATACAGCAAAAACAACGTGAATTTTAATGTTTCCGTTTAATCAAACTACGAACTTCCTGTGAACACAAAATATTTTAACTCACAATTCTAAAATCTAGGAATTTTATTCAATATCCAATGTATAGTTGACATTGGCACAGAGTATGCCATACCTTTGAAAACATACAGTCAAACTCCAAGCCCACTAGTAGCAGCTACTACAAAAGACATTGGGCCTGATCCAGACCTAGTTAAGTGCTTGAACTTAGTTACTCATGGGCTAAACCATGTTGATTTCAGGGGGAGTCAAGGTAATTGTATTATTTGCATGCAGGGATAGATCTGAATTGCTTACTGCACACAGATATTGACCAGCGTTACTATCACACTGTTATTTAGACTTGGGATAGGAAACATCACCTCTCAACTCTAATACTGTTTGCAACAGATGAAATATGACTCCCCTGCAATCAACATGGTTTAGCCCAGGAGTAACTAAGTTCATGCACTTAACTAGGTCTGGATCTACCCCATTGTGGTTATTGCTCTCAAATATACATCAACTGAGTATGTAATGTATTACAAAGTTATTTTTATCTAAGAAAATAATTGGAAAACTCATTACTAGGTTCAAAGAGTGGTTGCATTATTAGAAATACTAAGTATGGATTATACCTCTCTATTTTGCAGCTTCTATCTTTTGTCAGATATATTTATAAAGTATCTTCATAATTTCTAATTCTGTTGCAAATTTACACGTAAAAACCACTGCCCCTCATTTTGACAGTATAGAAAAGCTTAGAATTTGTTAGAATCATTTCACATTAAAAATAAGGCTACAACTCAAGTTAACAATACTGAGGTTAAAGGTCAACTTAAAAAAAGAAACTTTCATTATCTTCATGCCACAAGCTATATTCCTCAATACAAAGACAGTTGATCCATAGAGAAATTATATTAACCTTCTCACAAAAAATAATCCACAAAAAATAAGAATAAAAACAGCAACTGGAGAGACCAAGGATGTACTTCAAGTCAGCCATTTTGATGTAGAGCATGGTTTTAGTCACGATATTTGTTTTCTTCAGGACTCAGAACTTGTATTACTAATTAAGAGGTTTATTCTACTATGGCTGAGCAACTCATTTTAGATATAAAGGGAATTCTCCTTGACCTCAAAACATTTTGCTGCACAACTGACTTTCACACAGCACGTTAGTATTGTATTTGCATTAATTTCTCATCTGGAAATGTACTAGTAAAATACTGAAAATATTTGGACATATCAGTTAAAAAAAACGTCCAGAGATAAAGGTCTTAATTACAAAATGTTTACATGGATTCTTTCAGAGCATTTATATATTCTTTAAAACGTTCTCTGGTTAGATCACATATGTTCCATGTTCCATCGAAAGTTTTAAGGAGAAAATATATAAATTTGGCCATATCTCCAGACCTTGAAAAACAATAGTTCATCCGTGGAAAATGCAAATTCAGAAAACTGGGCACACTGACTAAATAGATATGTTTCTCACATATTTGCTTCATGCAGGGTTGTCACAAAATATCACAGCTATATTATAAGGTCTAATGCAGTGTGATTACTGACACAGAGAAAAATATTGCCATTACAATACTTTTTTGTGCCAAGAATTTCAAATCATGGAGATAGTTCAGAGAGGGCATATTGCAAATACATTTATCCAGATTACAGCAATTTTTTTGACAAAGGCTAAATCAATTACGTTGAAATAAATCTATCAGGGAGAAATGGCACAGTGACTTTCTCTAGGCTTAAAAAATATATATAAATCAAAATTGCACCTATCTACTTAAATTACAGGATACAGATGCTGATATACACCAAATTGAACGTTAAAAAAAAAAAAAAGATGTTATAGAAAGAATATTCTACACTGGGACCTATATCTAACAAAAGGTAAATTACATTTGGCACAACATCACCTCAATAGTGGAGTATGATGCAGGAGACACAAAGGGTTTTTCTGACATTTATTTGGCAGATCACGATTATCATCAGATTGCTCGCACATCTTACCAGTGTGTACTGTCACACAATGCTGCAGAATCATCTGAAACTGCATCCCATTATGGGATTTTTGAGTGTACCTAATATTCAAGTTCAATGCCTTTCTTCAGAGTGTACACTTGAACATAATCCTTGTACTGTGCACACTGAAAATATTTTAAGAATCTCTTAAGCATGCTTAACCAAGCCCTAACTGTACGATTTAAATATCTCCCCACCATGTGCACATGCTGTTCTCATGGCAGGTCATCCTGCCCTGCCATCACAAAGGCTTTCAGCACGGAACCCTAGATCCTAAGGATTCAGAAGCCTGTACAGCACACAAGACTTATTGTAATGCAGTCATTTGGGGGTTATAAAAGATAAATACTTTATTCTTGAACCAAGTGTGCAAATAGCCCCCACAGGCAGCTCCAGCCAGTTTTTGTAACTTTGCACATTACATGTCACCTATATTCTTTATGCTTATGTAATTATTTTCCACAGGTAAACAGATGTCCAAGTGCCTTGTTTCACATCATTACTCCCATGTTCTTATGCAATGAA
>WWET01002471.1:74457-85296 GCA_011038615.1 Limnodynastes dumerilii
TTTTTTAATTTATTTTTCTTACAATATATAAATAATTTACTTACATAATTCATTTAATTCACTTTCTTTCATTATTGTGAACTCAGATCACAATCAAATATTCAAAGCATTAAGAAAAGTAGTTTATTAGTGTGTGCCAATTATATTAACAAAAAAAAACAAAAACAATTCTTTCGAATTAGGTTAGGATAAGCACATAAATGGATTAAGGGTTTATTCAGACTTGAGTGTTTAAAAGATGAATGACAATAATCTATCATGACAATAATCTGGATAAAAGAATAGGTGATGTAAAGGCGTAAACTGATTCGAGTATTCAACTTTATAGTATGGAACCATTAAAATGTTAGTCTACTGGCTGAAAGAGGATTTTAACTTGGAACTCTGCATTAACTCTGCATGCAAGCTGTATAAGAAGAAAAGGGGTTTATAAAATAAAAATAATTTCCCCAATTGGCAAAATTGATTGCTAACACCATTCCAACATATTTTAACGGGTTTAAATAAAAAAGTTTATCTTGAAGGAAAATGGAACTATACATGCGCACACACAATTTTCCATATGGAAGAAATATCAGGAATTTGTATTATTTCAAGCTATGAAAGCTATACACTAACTGAAACATAGGAAAAATAAAGATTATAGGGATGAGCCACAATTGTGAGAAACAACAAGAGGAGAAAATCAGCATTTTGCCAAAACCATGTAAAACTGCAGAGGGAAGCAAATTTAAACTATGCAGACAGAGGAGCTGATTCAGAGCTGCACTTACACTTATTTTTTAGATTCAAGTGTAGACCTGAGCAATACAGTGTTAACTGCAAGTGGAATCAAATTTAAATTGTGAAAGTAGAATAAGAATTGAGAGGTGAAGTTCTTAAGTATTTTTTTCCTGTCCTGTATTCAAAAGACTTAAAATGAATTAGTACCCTTCTGAATCAGGCCCAAAGTGAAAGAAGAGGCAATATTACAGACTCAACTCTAAATTTGAGTTTAAAAAAAAAATTGTTCAATATGTGTGCAGTTAGTGACAATAACCAGTGTGTTTCCAGCCCCCACATTACAAACATTTTGTGGTTACTACCAAATATGGATCAACCCTCAAATAAGTAAAACTGGGTAAACACTGGCCTATTTTCTGACTATTACTGTGGCAATCACACTATAACCAACAATTGGCTCTGACATCTTACTAGTGTGAATAGTACAACAATGCTGTAAAATTTTGTAAAACAGCATCATATAGAATGAAGGGAATTTTGGGTGCTCCTCATTTTTGCGTTGAGCTTTGTTGGGAGAATCTTAAAATGTGTACAGTGTCACAATCTTCAATACAACTATTTCTATTCCTGTTTCTGCACAGGACTACCTATGTTGGCATATCACTGCAGCAGAGTGTAGTATGCACGGGTGCACTGTGATGTAGGTCAGGGCTTCACATCAGAGTACAGTCTTTTCAAGATGCCTCCTCATTACAAAAAACTCCAGTCTGTACCCAGCTTAAAGGGCTGATCTAGAGTTCAGGAGTAAGGGCTAAACAGCTAAACCATTTTGCAAACTATGGGGTGCTAATTCATTTTAATTCTTTTGCTTGCAAAGAAGAATACTTTAATTTATAGATTAAACATAAAGCTATGCAGTACGTGAGTTCTAAGTGCAAAAGTAGAGTTGAGCTAAGAAACTTCACCTCTCAATTCTAATTCTGTTGACAGTTTAAAATTGCTTCTCTTTGCAGTTTAACATGGTATTGCTCAGGTCTTCACTTGTACCTAAAAAAAAAAAAGTCATAAGCGCAACTCTGGATCAGCCCCAGACAGAAAGAACGCTGCCTCTAATGTTAATAATCTAAATTTCAACAATTACAAAAGGTAAGCCTTTTTGACAAAATATTTCATATTTATAGGTTGAAAATTAACTACAGCAGTGTAACAGTGGCAAAGTGTCTTCATGCGTTCACATCAATTTAAAGAATATAAAGTCAGCTAATAAGGTCCTTGCAGTAGTATAACATGTTGTTAAATGCTTCATGCATCACCTGGTCCATGAGTTTCTTCTAAGCAATTACATGCTCTCTGCAATAGTCATTAGAGGGGCAAAACTAGGTGACGTGGAATAGCTGATGTGAGATAGTCAAAGTAAAACTTTGTTCCTAACATAAAACATACACATACATAAACTAAGCAGATGTTCATATTATTGTTAAAAGAAAAAAAAAAAAAAACTGCATTAGCTTTCCACTGAAAAAAAATGGAAAGTTGCCTAGAGACTAAAACTGCATCCTATATACCAGGGGTGGGCAAAACATAGGGAGCCAGCCAATTCTAACCAACCGGCTTGCCACTATATAGAGCTCAATATGAATTAGGGACTAAATACTACCTGAGGGTAGTTATGTGGGTTATAATAATAGGACACCATGTGGAGGTGGGAATACTGTGTGGCAGATTATAACCCAGGCACACTATTTTGGGGGCAACTGATGTCCAACCGTGAGGCACAAAGTGACTGGGCATAATGTTGTAAGGGTACACTATTTCTGCACACAAAAAAAAAAAAAGCTTGGTGTAATATCTAAAATCACGTCATCAAGTCCCGGCCAATCTCTAGTAACACTAGGGATTGCTGTAACGAGAGGTGAAGGGCTTGACTTGAGAGATTTGCCTGCTCTCCCAGAATACCAGAAGAATTACCAGAATTTCAGAAGTCTCTTGGATTCTCCTGCAGGCGAGTCCCTAAATGTGTTGCAATATGCGTACTCAGGATATCTGTAGTAAGACACTCCATTTGAAAACGTGCAGAAGCCATCTGAAACAGTAAAAGTTTCTATAACAATTGTATTCTATAAAGAAAAAATACTCCTGGTCAATAAAATGGCACTTAAAAAAAAAAAAAAAACCATTCAAGGCACTTAAAAAAAAAAAAAAAAAAAAAGCAAAAACGCACTTACAGTAAAAGCTGTACTGCAGTGGCTCTACAGAGTGGGCCCTATCATTCATAAAGTGAGATAATACCCGATAGAGTTTCCTTGAATCCTTCATGGCAGCATAATCATGTAGGTATTTGTGTTTGGTACAGGAGCCAGGACAGGAAAAAGGAAACACCACAGATGTATATAATAAGCCCTCATCCAGTATGTAGTTTCTTCACACTTCATTCAGCTATAAGAAACAGATAACTCAAAAAATAATCAATTTGACTAAAACCTGTAAAAAGGGATATTTCCCGTATTTCCCGATGTATAAGATGCACCTTTTTTAGAAAAATTCCGGGTCTAGAAACAGAGTGCCTCTTATACAGAGCATGCTTGCGTTGGACCAGCTCTCTCCCTCGCTTCGCGCCCTGCAAATGACGCTAGTGTGACCTAAGGTCAGAGCCGGCCATTACCCGGGTTATTGTGGTTTCTGAAGGGTTGGGGTTAGTTTAGTCACTCACCTTTCGGAGCACCATGTTAAGTGCTCCGGGGATCGATTGCTATGCCTCTTAGAGGCATAAGCAATCGATATCTCAGCCAGTTCGAAACTGGCTGGTAGAGAGCAGCCCTATCGAAATAGGGCCGTTCTTTGCGGGGACCCACACCCCTCTGAAACTATGCTCTATTAACAATAGTTTTCTCAGACAAAGTAAAAGCACCAAACTTTCTCAACTACTGAGCTTATAATGTTATGGTTATTGCAATAAAGAGAAAAGGGAAGGGAAAAGGGAAGCTTATGTAAGTAGCTTTCTTAATACATTTGTATAAGCTTAAGCTCAAATTTTTTTGCACATTAACAATACATTTTTTTTACGGGTTTTTTTTTGTTTTTTGTTTTTAAAAAGTTATCACTCACACACATAGGCCTTCAATTCCAACTGTATCTTTTGCATTTCCAGTTGCTGGATGATCACTTCGAAAAATCAAGGACTAAATAGAAATACGCACCTGTTTAACATATACCTATAAATTGATTGAGCAATTTCCATTCTGTTTTTAAATAGAAATAGAGTTTTCAGTGCAGTAGTTGAGACAAGAGGATACGGCAACCTCAATTATCCATCAAATATCTCCCACCACATAATACGATGAAAACACAGACTTTAACAAAAGCATAACATTAAGATGACAAATCTTCGTTTCTGCAAAAAAAAAAAATTGTACTGCACATCTCCATATGCACAGGAACATTAGAATAGCACATTAAACCATTTTTATTAAGTTTCTTTAAATTTAAAGACTATTCATCCATCCATTACTGAACCTGAACTTTTATCTTTTCTCCATTAAAGTATCTCTGCAATGCTAATAAACATGCAGTGGCTGTAGAAATATTTGTAAATACATTAACTTCCCTCCCCTCAAAATCTCTTTGGAGAAGTCTGGTGGTGATAAATGGTAGAGGTCTTAAACGGGGTCATATAGAGTAAATGTAAAACTTAAGAAAAAAAAAAAAAAAAGGGAATTCTTACAAGCACTAAAGAGCAGGGTAAGAGCAGTAAGCCAATTTAAAGCATACCCATTTCATTGCTAGATTTTACTTTAATAAACGCATCCTTATAATGTCATGTTACATTTATGACCTCTGTTTTGTATATGGTTTTGTAAATTCTACAATGTTTCTGTATGTATTTTTATTATTTTTTGTAGGTTCTGTCATCTGCCCTTTTAAATATATATGTGTATATAAATTCAACTTGTTAATAAATATGTACATATCATTTATGCCGATCGGCATACTTACCCATTCACTCTTGGGAAATGCCGCTGCACCAACTGGAAAGGTGAGTCGCACTCTATTGGGAGTTATAGGGTCAGGCTGCGTGTAGGAAGAATGATTGAAGGGTAATATTCATACGCACCATTCAGCGCAGCATCTTCTTTCTTTCGACTGCTTCTCCTCTGGGAGGCAGAAGCAATCTATTTCCTAGCCAGTCCGAAACTGGCTGAGAGAAAACAGCAATTGTCTAAAAAGTCATTGTCCGTGTAGTTTCCTTCTTAAGAAGGAAACTACGCATGGTAAGATAAGGTAGCCCTATGGCCATAAGGTACCTATAAACAAGGGGCGGGTTAGGGGCAGGACGGGTGATTTAGATGCGGATCTGTCCATTGGTGTAATATCTGTTCATAGGTGTGAATATGGCCCATTAACTTTAATAATAAGAAGGTTTCCTCACATATGCAAAACAGACACTGTAAATTGAACATAGTATATAACAACCTAATGGGCAGCGGAACCTACAAACAGGACAGGAAATTTGTTTATGTGGAAGTAGCGCTTACAAATCATCATCACTGGGATCCCCATAACAAGATTCGTACCATCTAGCCCAAATCCTAATGGTAATTATGGACAGCCTTACGTTGAATGTACAAATATTGTTCATGTTTAATAGTTTTAGTTTTCAGTAGTAGCCATTGAGACAAAGTGGGTGAGTCATGTGCAAACCAATGCCTGGTTATAACATTCTTTGCTAGGGTAGAGATTAAATATATATTTATATATAACCACATTATATAGTTCTTCCAATGAATCACCAAATAACGCTAGTAAGGGAGAATTGGTAGGAAGTTGATCTAATGTGTCCTCAATACATTTCCAGACCAAAAAGGGAACAAGGATAGGACGGTCCATAATAAATGCCAGATGTTCGAGCCAGCAGCCCTACATTTAGGACCATAGGAGTCAGAGCACAATCCCATTCTGGACATCCCCAGCGAAGTGTGATACACCGTATGAAGTATGTAGTAGTGTATTTGTTGGTAGCATAAGCAGGCAGTAGCATTTCTAGTGCAGCCAATAATATGCAACCAACTCTCCTCTGTGAGGGGAACAATATCTACTTCCCTCTTGGATTTGAGGGCTGCCAAGCTTTCAGGAGCGACTTCTAAGTTAAGGGTCTTCTAGAAAAAGGAGATCGCTTTATGGGGCTTAAGTCTTGTATCAGTGTTTGAGATGCTCACATGTTAAAAGGAGAAATGCGGCTTTGGCCGGCCATGGCATGCCTTATATGTAAATAGGAAAATAATTTAATTTATTGTGTGAAAAATAAAGTTTTTGCCAGAGTTATTCAAAAGACTTAAGCTGTCCACGAGCGTATACCTGACCAATAGTTTGAAGATCGGAATGGGACCACAGACAACACTACACTAATGGATATTAACACCTGAAAAATTTTATTGATCCATAGTGGGGTATCCGGGTCTACACCACCACCCTTTAAGAGTTGGTGAACATATCGACAAATTTCTAATGCTTGATGGACAATTGGAAATGTAGCTGTAGGAATATTACCAACAATAACGGCCTGTTTAGGAGCATAATAAGGCCAAGTAGAATGTACTAATAAGTTCACCACAACAGGGGTCCCAGTCGGAGACAGCCAATCCAGCAAATGTACCAGCTGTGCAGCAACATAATATATTTTAAAATTAGGAAGGGAAATTCCACCCATGGTTTTTGGAGTGAGTTAGTGTAGAGATTTGTATTTTGGGTTTCCGGGCTGCCCCCAGATAAATGAGGAGAGGAGGCTATTGATAGAGGTAAAAATTCTATTGGGAATATAAACTGGGGAATGTTGAAGAGGATATAAATATTAAAGTTGCATCACCATTTTAACCAAACTGATTTGTCCAATCATCAACAGGGGCAGCTTCTTCTATACATGAGACTTATTTTTAAAGTAAGTAGTAACAGGCGTAAGATTAAGAGATATATAATTAGAAGCAACTAATTGGGGTAACTATTATTCCCAGGTACTTAAATCGATTGGTTCACCGGTACACACCCCTGTAAAATCTGGTGGGTTTGCTGAGCATCTAGAGGGAAATGTTAGATTTGTTCCAATTTTGAGACCAGAATATATCCCAAAAGTGTCCACTGTCTGGAGAAGGCTGACCATTGAAACCCCTACATCCGCCAGAAAGAAAAAAAGACTATCATCTGCATATAGAGCAATGGTGTTAAGACAGTTACCAGTCGGCAAACCTAAAATCAATGTGTGCTCTTATCAGACATGCCAGAGGCAGAGTATATCAAATTAACCCAGGCAATAAAGTTGGCTCCAAAACCAAATCTCTCCCCCCCCCCACCACAAAGGTAGGATTCAAAGGCCTTGGCAGCATCCAGTGATGCTACTGCAGCCCCACAGAGCCAAACTGAATATAGCTAAAAAGTATCCTGAGATTAATAGTTGTGGACTTCCCAGACATAAATCTCGTCTGGTGCAGGTGTATGATCTGCGTAATACCAGAGTTAAGTCAGACCACCAAGTTGGTTTTTTATTTTTAGAAATTGTCAACAGACAGATTTTTGACTCATTGCTATTTACAAGGAGTGTACTATATACCATTTGCTAAATATGTCTGGCTGCACTACTTTCACAAACGAGCCAACATGCTCTGTAGAGGAGAAAAGTTTCCTTCTATACGCTCTTGGTGAAGGAAACCTGACAATCACAAGTGACAAATTTTCCTCTACAGTAAAGAAAAGATCATTAGGGAGATAATCATTTGAAAGAAAGTTGCTTACCTTGTTTAAGTGCCTGTTAGCTTCCTATTTGTAATTATTCCTCATCCCTAAATACATAACTCTGCTGTTCTACTATATTGATAACCATGCAGAGGTCACTTTTTTTTTTTTTTGACATTTTTATAGTTAGTAGGGACAGCAATAGAAAATATCATATCATTATTATTGATTGTACATGTAACTGGCTGCATATTAAAAAGGAATATAGTCTACTTAAAAATAAATTATTTCCTTTAAATGCTATAAAGAGATACTTTGCCAACACTTTACGGTCCATATTTGGGCAAACCAGCACAAGTATGGCAGTAATCTATATATAATAGAAGTAGGAGCACAGCATTAATTTGTCTACATATTGAACATTGAAGTTTTACTAGGGCTAGGCAAATGTTAGAAGATACATCAGTACCTATGTTAAACCGCATATGGAATGCAGTCGCCTCTGCGAAAATACCGTTTCTGAAATCAAGACAGCCAAAAGCTCATTTTCAGCTGTGATTTTGAAAATAGTGCTAATTAGGAGGAATTTATTAATGAATGTTTAAGTACTTACTCATTCATTCGGAAACTACTGCTGCAGACCTGCTGGACAGGCGAGTATTATAGGGGAGTCTACAGGGAGTAGAAGTCTATGGGGAGTCTTAGTGTCAGGCTGCGGGGAAGGGAAGGTACACCAATACACCATTTCGCATCCAATTCGCAAGTGTCTGGTATAAAACGGCCTTGTTCTCAATGGCAACCCATACTTGGCTGCTGGGAGGGAGTCTTAGGGGTCAGGCTGCAGGGAAGGGTAAGGATTAGGATAAGGGTTGGGGTTATATTAATACTCACCATTCACCGCTGCATCTTATTTCTTCGGTTGATCGATTGCTTCTCCTCTGCACTGTTCTCAGCAGCAACCCAAGCCCACTGCAGAGATCGCCAGGTGGGAGAGAGTCTGGTGCTTTCTCCATTCTATATGATCAGATTCCACTTTTTACACAAAGGGGGGAAAAGATCAATGTTTCCTTTTCAGAGGGATGTATAACTTGCATTCTCTCTACAGCTTTGGTGACTTTGTCCATGATGTTCCAAGAAAAGGACTTCTAAAATCATATACCGCTGCGTTCATTTTCAATGTAAATGTATATAATAAAAAGAAAAGTAGAGTTTACACCTTCTCAAAGTAGCATGTAAAGCAGAACGAACAATTTTTACATTTGTGGAGAATTGTACTGGGTGCAATTATAATTTGTTTAATTGCAATAATGTGTTATCAGGTTAGGAATAAAACATACCTGATTCCCTGATTGAATGATTATAGCTGCTTGCATATAAATGCTTAGCTTTATACACAAACATATGTTTAAAATGTCATGTATATGTAAAAATTAAGGTCAATATAAATACATTCATTGGGTGCATTGAAGTATTTCTAAAGCTAAAATAATGAGGTCTTAATTACTACTCAGCTACTAAGTCATCCATTTTCATGGTCCCAAAAGCTCCAGAACAGAAAATGTACAAATTTACTAAAAGCACTGTTCTGTTTTTGTCATTTATTGATTTTAACAGCTGGGGAGCCAAGAGCATAAGAAAGGTGCTCCGTGTTTTCAAGGTGACTGACCATTCAATATTAATTGCAATCAGCTCATTTATGGCAGCTCTCAAACCCTTTTCACATTACCACCAAATACCTGTGTTTAATAAATATATATATATATTTTTTTTTCCAACAATACATACAGTATACAGAATGTCCAGTGCGCTCTCCTGATAAATCTATATAGTTCAAATTAGACTCCTCTACCTCGGTCCACAATCATCTATAGCAAGATAAAGAACAGGGGGCGCTTCATAGTGCAGATAAGCATAATTTATTTATATACAATAAAATCAAAATACAAGCAGCGTATCATAAAAGGCTCTCTGCTTGAGAGTCAAGGTTCAAAAACAAATAGCAAATATCACGGGCAAGTCTGCTACACAGTTGCAACAATGCGTCTCTCACGTATCTCTAGAATGTGAGTGAGAGAGACAGACAGACATTTTTTTTTTTCCCTTAGTTTTTTATCTGGGTCCCAAATGGGTAAGGTATCTAAAGGACCCATGTTGAAATACAACACGGGGCCTCTCTCACTAGGACACCTGATTGGACAGATTTTACTTTTGCTATGGAAATGGTAAAGAAATCTGTAGCCGGGAGCCGCACACCGGGAAAGGAGACAGGAGACCTACAAGTACTACAGATTGCTGCTTTACTGGTCCAGCCACCTGTAGTTTCGCTATTCGCCACTATGAATTTAGTACCTTTAGAAAGGTGACATGCCAGTACTAAATTCATATTGTTGCCTGTCTCTAACAGGTCCTTTTTTTTTTTTTTTTTTTTTTAACGCCCCCCAAAATTTAAAGTTTTTGATATTTATAAACCTTGCATCGCCATGGAAAACTACCGTTTCCATGGCGATGCCTGTACATATCGCATCCCCTGTTCTTTTTAGAACGGGCTGGCGGTTCGTAATATTTATAAAGTCTAGGAGCTGAGTTTTACACTCCACTTCCGGTGAAAAACTAACGCCAGTTCAGGCTGGCGTTAGTGGTAAGTATTCCAGTGATCTCCCCATATTCCCCTCTTTTCCTCCCCCTAATAGCTGTTATCAGGGGGAGGAAAAGGGGGGCATGTACGGGTAGACCGCTGGAATAAAAAACAACAACAATAAAAGAAAAAAAAAAGAAATAACAAAAAAAAAAAAAAAAAAAACATTAGCCGCAAAACAGGACAACCTAAACAAACGTGGTTGATCATTTTATAAAGTTAAATGTCTGGGGGGAAAACAAACAAAAAAAAACCCAACGCCATGCTATTAAATCCAGCTGATTGTATCAGAAGACTGTTGGCTAACTGGAAGCTAATTAAGATAGTCTATAGCATGTTAATACAAAACATAAAGCTGGCTGCTGAAGTCAGCCAACATTTAATCAAATTGAATACATCCCATGGCACCAGATTTATCCAAAATAAGAAACTACAGCAGCTTCACTTATGTAAACCATTTAGCAACAAATGAAAACATCCTCAAGGGTTGTGTGGAGGGCTGCAACATTGCTTTGTTTTTGTAAAATATGAAAATAAAATGAAGATTTTTTTTTACGGTGTTTTGATTGCATGAGGCTAAACCTAGAAACCACGAATCATCCCAACTGCTATATGCTACTGAGGAGGATAGGACCAGTAATAGTTACTACAATGTTTGGATAACCGTAGACACTTCTAATAACTAGAACTAAAAGCAGACTGTGTGTGCTAGCCTTAGTTGCGGAGTATAACGTTTATTTAACTATTCTAAAGGAATGTGG
>WWET01002471.1:85334-107873 GCA_011038615.1 Limnodynastes dumerilii
TCCTGCATGTGGAATAGATTACAGTGCCCTGGACCCAACCCTAGACATAGGCTTAGCCAAGTCTTTACTCGATTTGCAGGCCTATGCCCACCCACCATGCGTATCTCGTATGCATGGCGAGTGTGCTTGCCATGCGTTTGTGTAGTGAATGCCTGATGCTGCGGAACGCATAGCATGCATAGTACAGACCGACAGGTGACTTATGTGTTTAGCGTACATAAGTCTATCATTATTAGATCTGAATCTGGCCGTAGAATTGTTTTTATTAAGTTTCAGGTGACTGTATTTGGGTATAGAAAATTCGGCTATACAGAAAATATTAAATTAACTTGCATTTCAAATATTAAGAGTAAAAGCTAAAATCAGAGTTCACTTAAAACCATCACTTTCTCCAGTTTCTGCAGCTGCAAAACACCATTTCTTTAAGTAAAAAAAAAAAAAAAAAAAAAAAAAAAAAAAAAAAACCACTGCTCTCTACTGGGTTAGGCTACTTACGATCACGCGGTTTTAGTTAATAAAAATACTTTACACATTAACAAAAAGTGGAACAAAGAACAATCTGGATTGCAGACCATATTTCAATAGCACAGTTAAGAAAATTAAGGCCTACATTTAAAAAAAAGAATAGATAAAAAGGGATGAACAAATTTCAGCCAGTAGGAGGAGAATGCAAAATAACAATCATAGTCTGTTACTGGGGAGAGGTTAGAAATCATTATAATCCACCTTCTGTGGGGCTCTGGCCATGTAAGCTGTTGGTGAGGGATGAATTGGTCCATATAATGTATGACGGCATTATTAAATATGCTTTTTTTTACCTTTACATAGAAAAACCAATTTCAAGGATTAAAAGTAATTATTTAAAAATAGTGATCCTCCATCTGGTCTGGTCCATGCCCCAATAAAAGCTTATTAAACTTACTAAGTATGTTATCAAATATGCTTCCAACCAATTTTCTTCATTTTTAAACACAATTCTAATCATATTTTGCATCATGTCAAACGCACACGTTAAAATAACCTATGTACTACTGGATAGTTTTCCACTGAATTGTAGGATTTGTAAAAACAAAACAATAAAAGGTGAAGGGAATTTTTTAGTGCAACAGCAGCACCTAATTAGCAATCCTATTTATTGCATGCAAATATTTCTGTACTTGCCGCCAGATCCCTTTCCTCAACTAGAGTCACAAATGCAACAATATCTGTGAAACATCATACAGGCTAAAATAACAATTTCAGTATGAATAAAAAGCAATCTTTTCCAAGTTTTATTACAGCTATAAATAAACGTATATGCAGACTGCCTGGATCAGAATGATGTGGCTCTGTGAATGTCAGAATATAGAAGCCTAATGAGGGTTATGGCAGAGTAACTATCTGTCTGCGCTGCTGAGCTTGTTCAGGGTTTCCAAATGGAAAGATAACAGCTGGAGCACTGGAAGGACAAAATAGATTGTATGCAGATAAACACAAGTTCCTTTAAATATTATATATAATCAATTTACTGTAGGTGGACAATGTCAAATACTTGACAAAACAAACAAAACACCACCACTCCACTACCTCCACACCACAAAAAACCTTCCCTTTATTTTCTAATGTACATTACCCAAAAGACTTTAAACCCTTCAACCACACTTCAATATAAAAGGAAATTCTCAGTAGTTTTAGTAATCCCTTGTTTTGACATTTGAATATAGCTGCCACAAAGCGGTAAGCAGCATTGGTGGGCACTGCCTTTCTATTGTGGTAATAAGAGTTGTATTTATATTTTATGAATTTCACATAGACATGCTTCCATATCTTTCTGGTTACAAGCATGCAGTTCATATATAAAGTTGCCACTAAGAGTATTGCATGGCGTATCTAGGGTGCAGTCCGTATTGGACGGTGATTACTAGAGTGCAGTTTGTATTGTATGGCAGGCAGTAATTTTATTGATTTATTCATTAAAAAGGCACAAGTAATAGAATTTTAAAATAGCAAAGCCCAAATGTATGCATGGGGAAGCAGCCAAACACTATTAAACTGGTCCTCCTTATGAAGTCAAGGGCTGCCCCCTCACATTGGGAGCACTTGTCTTTGATGTCACATCCAAGTGCCAAGGGAGCAGAGGAATGATTTACATGGATGAAGCCCTGCTTAGACAACAATCTGTGTTACATTATTTTTTTTTTAGGTGTTTTAAATCAGCCCCAATGGATTCCTGGTAATGATTTAATATATTTGGTAACTATTTTAAAACTTGCCACTTCTAAAGTCAGGCAACTCATAACTGTGATATAAACTGCTGTTTTCTGTCTGTTCACACTTCTAGGAGACTCACATGTTTTTAGTTTTTTTTGTAGCCAATAGCGAAGGCATTCATATTTTTGGTACACACTGCCATTAAAACAAATAAAACCACACCACTCCCCATCTAATAGTTACAAGGTTAGCGCTCGTCAATCTGTTTTTACACATTGCCAAGTAGGCACATGCAAAACATATGCAATTGTAAAATTATTCAGCTTTAAGGAAACCCATCAACTTAAACACCAGGGATCTGAAACAATTAGGTATTTAAAAAAATAAAAATAAAAAAAAAAAGCATAGAATGTAAACTATATGAACACCCCCCTCCCTAGGATTAATCAAGCTATACCGCATCTCCCATCATGCAAATTTCAAATATAAAATAAAACATAAAAATAGCAGATCTTTTGCCAGATAATGCGCCATCAAATAGACAAAAAAAAAAAATCTAGGAGAAGATTGGATTTCAAGAGAAAAATACAAAACTTATGTAAATTGTTCTGTCAACATGCATTTGCTGCAAATTATTCTGTGTGGTGGTTAACCTCAAGAAGATTACTCAGCTAGAGGCTGACAGGGTTGAATAGAGGACGGATCACAACGCACGAAGGGCGATGGGATGATACTACCACAAGCTTATCTTTACAGTGTATCTTACTTCAAGAGCAACAAAAAAAAAGTGATTTAGATTTTTTGAAGCGTCATGGTAAAGTGCCCAGCATTTCCCTCCCTGCCACAAATTCTACACTGCACAGGTAGGTCTTAGACAGTGGGTGCAAAGAAACAAACAGGAGGGAAATGTAAAAGGATAAAGTGTCCATAATATTCAGTCATGTCACTTTTTAATCTAATGATTGAAAACACACAGGTCAAGGTTTATTACTGGTTTTCATTTATTTGTCTTTATAAGAATTTAATATACTTTTCTTTTTTCATTGAGACAAAGGTATAAGGAACTTCTGGTGGGCGGCCCATCCAGCGTGGCAGCATCTTAACATGGCTCCACTGTCATGATCCCTATCCACAGCCATCTGCAGCACATTTCCTAGTGGGAAAGACAGGAATTTCACAGGGAGACGGGGTCTTTGCTCCCCATCTGACCTGCTGTGGGACACGGTGATTGGAGCCTCCGTTTGCTTCTCCAGAGTTAGGCCCGTGATCTGGGCCTAAGCCGTGTGAGCCATTCCTCTCTGGTGTCCACTTCAGCTGCCAGTTGGTGGGGGTGCCAACGGACTGCTGGATCGGGCAGCAGGTGAGACGCTGAAACTCTGCAGTTCACCTTTGCAGTGGGGAGAGTCCTGTGAGGATGGTGGAGCCGAGGAATTGAGAGACTGGGCTGGTAGTAAGTGGCCAAAGGCACAGACAAGAGTGGAGGGTTACCTGAAACAACCAGTTAGTGCTTTGGAGTCAGCAGGGGTGACCCCCTGAGCTTACCAGGTGGTGTAGTGGACAGTGTGACTGTGTTGGAGCTATCAATGGTCTGACAGAGTAAGGGACTAAATTACTGGGCCTGGGCCACTTTTCAGTTATCCTCCCTGCTGTTTTATGGATTGTGCCATGCTCATTACTGCACATTGGGCATTGGCGTCACCATCTTGTGGATCACTCTACACTATTAGCTCCACTGAGTTACACATCTGATTGAAAACCCAGTATCCTCTTTTCAATGGCTCTTTATCACTCACAAAGTGCTATCATAAGAACTTATTTGCTTATTTGCTCTGGTACCATTTCTCACCATCTGAAAGTTAAGGCCTTGGATTATCACATTTTGCTATTACAACAAAAGTGGATCTACAAATTTACATTCTTCTACCTTGCTACATGTTATACACAGATAAGTGGGGTGACAAGCCTAAAGAAAATTGTGATATTTTATAGCCAGGTAACTTTTGACATGCACATTGCTGATCAAGTTGGTATTAAAATTGATTAACCAGCAATGTATAGGGGTTTGGGGCCTTGCACTTTATCACAGATCATCATACAGCAGTACTGGATTGAAACAGAGTGGATCCCCAGTTTTGCTGCCGTCTATACCCAGCTATGATTTTTCCTTGAAGGCCCACTTCATTTAACACCGATGGATGCTTCTAGGACACTGGTTCCCAAACTGTGCACCGCGGCTCCCTGGGGTGCCGTGAAATGTTTCTTCCAACGTGCCATCACGTCGGAAGCAACATTCAGGTATCCCGGCCAAGGTAGTAAGGAGGGCAGTGCAGGTGGATCGTGAGCTACGGGCGCCAACGGGAGTCTGGCAGCTGTTAAATGTCTGACAGAGTACAGATTTTCCAGCTTTGTGTGTGTGACATCCCACACATGAATAGAGGAGCTGAGGAGAGCAGAGTGCAGGTATGCTCTCTGCACTTAATATAATATCAGTGAATAAAAATATAATAAAGGTGATAGGACAATATTGGGGAGATAATGAAGAAAGAGAACGCAGGAGGAGATGATGGGAAAGGGGGACAAC
This sequence comes from Limnodynastes dumerilii, assembly GCA_011038615.1. NCBI lineage: Eukaryota > Metazoa > Chordata > Amphibia > Anura > Limnodynastidae > Limnodynastes > Limnodynastes dumerilii. Next base: position 90,106 of record WWET01002471.1, read on the forward strand.
ACAGGAGGAGATCATGGGGATTTGATTAGGGGAAGGAGAGATGCTGGATATAGAGAACTGACATAGGGGAGGGGGAGATGATGAAGAGAACAAGAAGAGGGAACTGATGAAGAGGAGGGGGGATGATGAAGGGGATAGAGAAATGATAGAGAGGGGGGAGGCGTGACGATAAAGTGAATGGGTAGGTTGAGATGAAGCAAATGTGTTTTATTTATTTTTTATAAGATATATTTTATTTAGTTTTTTGGAAAACCAGTTCTAGAACAGCGTACCCCTGTGTTCCAGGTGAAACAACAGAGTATTCCAATCATTTATTTGCAGCCTATCACTGAGACAGACTGTTAGTCTTATATTTGTTATTATGGTACATCGATTGTATTGTATTAAAATATGGCTGTGTCCTGCCATCAATAATTTATAATAATTTAAATAGTTACTACGCTATTGTGACTGAAATACTTAAAAAATGGGACTGCTTGGTAATTATTTTGTCTTAGGGGTACCTTGAAAGAATATGGAGACCCTAAGGGTGCCTCAAACTGAGAAAGTTTGGGAACCATTGTTGTAGGACATTCCTCATTGAAATATAGCAGAGATACAGAGTTGCTGCTCCTTTTTCCTTTTTCAACTTTGCCTTACCTCCAAGATATTCTCGTGCCACCTAATAGCTTAAGAAGTCTGGAGCATAAAGGGACCTGCCTGTCTAATGGTGGTTAGACAAAGCAATGTAGTCGAATGTTTATATGCGCAGTGAAATAAAAACCCTCACACAACTCAAATTCTGCCCTTGCTTCCGTATGTGGCGGTTATCATCTATCTGGAGTCAGAGGTAGAGAGACTCCTGATTAAATGAATATCGGTACTATTACAAAACCCGCCGAAGGGGTAGGAAGAGCCAACCTGAGGTACTCCCATTAAGCGCAGGAAAGTCATTACTTCGCCCAAAAAATCTAATACCGACATAATATTCTTACAAGAGACCCACTGGAAAACCGGGGATAACAGTACTTTGAAAGATGGATGGATTGGGGACTACCTTTCTAGTTCATATAGATCACGAAGGGTGTCGACATTATTATCCACTGAAACCAGAACTTCTCAATTGTCGAAACAGCACCTGGATCTGGAGACCAGTTTTCTTTTTCTAAATATTATGAGCAACGGCCATAAATATTCCTTACTAAATATGCATGCCTTGAACTGGATCTTTCTTTGACAGCAGTTCCGGGTATTGACAGATCTCCAGCAGGCAATTTTAGATGGTCTTCACAACGGCAGGCCTTACAAAATCTTATTGACCTCCACCCTTTAGTGGACCCGTGGCTTCTACTGCACTCAAGGGACCACACTTATACTCACCTTTCGGCAGCCCATGGCTCCCATTTGAGAATAGAGTTTGTAATAGCTGACACTAATCACTAACCTGAGGAATGCGGATATCACGCATCTATCCAGTTAACTGTAGATTATTCCTGTCCTGTTGAATCAACTTTCCTTTGGCGCTTCCCAGAATATTTATCTCAAAGTCTGAATATTTCCGTATGTATTTAATGAATAAATAGGGAAAATAGCTTGATGATAATTTTGAATATTGGGATCACCCAACCATATTTTGGAAGGTGTAATAGGCAGTTATGAGGGAACATATCATGGTCTACATAACCAGTCTATAAAAAAAAATGCAGAAGATAAATTCATCAGTTGGTATCATCCACCCTAAGAGCTTATTCGCATAAAGAACTTCTACCAGAATGTAGGCAAGCTAGACACGCACTCAAAACCTATTTAACAGCCCAAGCTCAAAAAAAACTAGCCTATAATAAACAAAAATTATTATAGATGGGGAAACAAGCCCAGTAAAGTACTTAAACATATCCAAGGTTTGGAAAAAGAGGAGTACGGTTGCAGCACTATGACATAACCTGTCAGAAGCCATTATTACTGATTCACAACTCATTTTAAAGAATTTCCATGAAAATTATAGTCATTTATATAGTGCTGCTATCCCCTCATAATACCACACTCAAGGATGACACGCTGTCCTCCGTTGCCTTGCCTAGATTGTCTCCAGAGCAGAGAAATGCTTTGGAAGAGGACATTACTGAGGAGGAGATAACTCTAGCAACTAAACTACAAAACAACAAGGCCCCTGGACCAGATGGGTATTCTAATGATTACAAATTATTGCAGCTTCAATTAATTCTCCCCTTATTAGAACTGTACTTTCCAATTCAACAGCAATGCCCTAATTTGAAAATATTAATGAATCCCACTCTATCCTTCCCAAGCCAAAACAAAAGCCATCCTATAGACCAATTACCCACCTAAATACAGACTGCAAACTCTTGCTGAAAATAATGACCACAAGATTACAGGCTATACTCCCATCATTAACTGAACAACAGCTAGGCTTTGTCACTGGAAGAAACTCGGGAAAAAGGCTGTAAAGCGGACATAGTGGCTACAGTTGTCTGCTCGCTTTCCTAGAGGTCCACTAATCTATTGCTGAGCCTAGATACCAACAAGGCGCTCTATTCAATAGCATGGCCTTATCTTTTTGATGTTTTACATCGTAGGTCTTTTGGGCCTGTCTTAACAGGTTTTATTCAATATCTACATGCATCCTATAACCCGCTTTCTGGTGAATGCACTCAGGAGTGAGGAACTTAGGAGTGAGTTGACTACACAACTTTATTTAATCAAATACAGACAAGTTGTTTGACAATATATGCACAGCACATGGAATACACAATATATAGGTGAAACTCGAAAAATTTGAATATCGTGCAAAAGTTCATGTATTTCAGTAATTCAAATAAAAAGGTGAAACTAATATTATATAGACTCATTACATGCAAAGCGAGATAGTACAAGCCTTTATTTGTATTAATTTTCATGATTATGGCTTAGAGCTTATAAAATACCCCAAATCAAAATAAATAAAAACAATAATGTGAAAAGGTTCAATATTGTAGGCTAAAACTGTCACACTCTAATCAGCAAATTATTCCAAAACACCTGCAAAGGATTCCAGATCATTTAAATGGTCTCAGTCTGGATCAGTAGAATTCACAATCATGGGGAAAACTGCTGACCTAACAGTTGTGCAGAAAACCATCATTGACACCCTCCACAAGGAAGGAAAGCCTCAAAAGGAAATTGTAAAACAAGTTGGATGTTCTTAAAGTGCTGTATCAAAGCCCATTAATAGAAAGTTAAGTGGAAGAAAAAGATGCACAAGCAGCAGGGATAACCACAGCCTGTAGAGGATTGTCAGGAAAAGGCCATTCAAAAGTGTGGGGGAGCTGCACAAGGAGTGGACTGAAGCTGGAGTTAGTGCATCAAGACCCACCACACACAGACGGATGCTGGACATGGGCTTCAAGTGTCGTATTTCTCTTGTCAAGCCGCTCCTGAACAACAAACAACCTCAGAAGTATCTTTACAGGGCTAAAGAAAAAGAACTGGTCTGATGCTCAGTGGTTCAAAATCCTCTTTTCTGATGAGAGCAAATTTTGCATCTCATTTGGAAACCAAGGTCCCAGACTCTTTTGGAAGAATGGAGAGGCACACAATCCAAGATGCTTGAAGTCCAGTGTGAAGTTTCTATAACACCTCAGCAGTGCCACAGGTTGATCGCATCCATGGCACGCCGCATTGAGGCAGTAATTTGTGCAAAAGGGGCCCAAACCAAGTACTGAGTACATATGCATGATTATACTTTTCAGAGGGCTGACATTCCTGTATTTAAAAACCTTGTATTCTAATTTTGTGAGATTTTGATTTTGGGGTTCTCATAAGCTGTAAGCCATAATCAACAAAATGAATACAAATAAAGGCTTGAAATATCTCACATTGCATGTAATGAGTCTATATTAGTTTTACCTTTTAAGTTGAATTACTGAAGTACATGAACTTTTGTACAATATTCAAATTTTTCCAGTTTCACCTATATGTTGAACAATGTAACTACATATAAGCTTAAAAATGTTGCATTGCAAAATATACATTGTAATTATTATTGATTTGCTTTGTCTCAAAGAAAATGTATATATAAAAAACAAAACAAAAAACCAATTACACAGGGAAACCGTAAACCCACCAAACCCTCCAATATAGTCTGTCATTAATGTTTCTCTTGTGTACATTAAATACGAATAAAAAATTTAATACATCTAGGTTTTAGACTTATTGTATAAGAGAACAATAGAAATAAAAATAAATGAAAGAAATAGATCAATTACTTATGATATTATACATCTATGCTCTTCATATTTTTGGATACGTATAAATACAACACAATAATTGGGATATAAAACAAAGTATTAACTATGCATGGTTTTCCCAAAACCTTTATTTAAGCTAAAAGAAAATGTCACAATTATCTCAACATTTATTGAAGCAGAGATCTATTAAAAGAATACGACAGCCATCACATAGTAGTACTAAAACCTGTAAGTTACTAACAGATACATCCTCCCCCAAAATGATCAAATAATTTGCTATCAAATGATGATGCTCATTAATCTAGAAAATACATTAAGCATATCTTCACCATTTCAAGTTTTATCTACGTTGCTTAAATATAATACAAACAAACATCTCAGCCTGTTGTGTCTGCATGCTCAAGTCAACAAAAATTCCTTGGCAATACAATGCAAACTGCAATGTAAAGTCTTGTCACATACAAGTTAAACATCGCAACATTCAAATTATCTGAGTGAGCACTAGTAAAATGAAGAATGACTTATATTAAATCGAAGGAAGAATATTGCTCAAGCTTTATAATAATGTTGTTAAAATTGCCTTTCTATCCTCAACGTAAACATTTAACGGAAGTTCTATACTTAGCTAAAGAAAGCTGTACATAGTGAGATATATAGCGAGCAGAAACCTGGAAAAAGTCTTTTTAATACAGTGCATTGTAAAGAAAAGAGGTCTACATTTTGTTAGCTTATCATTTATATCCATTACAGTAATAGCCAGTAAAATAATAAAATTGATCAGGTAAACAAAGTATATAAAGCCATATAAAAGAAAACAAGCTGTGATTGAGTAGTAGAATATCAAATTAATATAGTTTATGAAAATATTTTGTCATTATAATATGAAAAATCAGTTATCACATTTTCCAGAGCCTGTTTTGGCTTTTGTTGTCCACCTAAATCACACAGCTTGTGCTCACCAAATTATCCAGAATGCAAGAGAGATTAAGGTTTCTCTTACCGTTCTCTTGTGAATCTCAGGGAATGCAATATGGCAGGTCTCTTCTGTCGCAGATTCCAAAGATGTAATGTGTCATCTGTCAAGGCACTCACAAGCGCTCCCTTTAAATCACAAAAACGTAAATTTTGTAAACTTGGCCCCTGATCATTTTTACATATATATACACATACATACATACATACATACATACATACATGAGATTGATAAATGATCCAGAACTTGTTCCAGAAGTCAGGTAGGAAACTGGTTTCCATAAAGTTAAAGAACGCAGCTTTAATACCTGCATGTCACTACAGGCGCCAGTTCCAATATTATTCTATACACATTTTAGGACACATTTTAGGACAGTGCAGGTATAGAAAGAAAATCATTCACGATATGACTCTGGTAATTAATTGGATATCCTCAATTGTCACCAATCCCACAGCAGTTTGCAATTTTCATTTATTACAATCAAAGACCAGAATGTAACATGGGACTGCCCTCTTCCTCCTCTTCCTGAACCTTAAAAAGGTGAAACTTGACAACTATACAGATTTACAGTTTACTACCCAAGACCATCTCTATTTCAGTATATCAGTGATTCTTAACACCTGTGATGCCTCCACCTCTTCTATTGGGCAATGGCCTTGTTCAACTTTCTAACTGCTTTACTATTTCTTTTTTATTTCTACTGTGAACATATGTCTTCACATATTTGTATTGTCTTTTCCATAAAAATATATATAAAAAAATAAAGAAAACTTGTTTCCTGCCCCCCAAACCAGAACATCTGTATTTATAGGGCATAGGAAAAATTAGACAGAATAGTCAGAGGATGATTGAGTGGCAAGTAAAGGACAATGACACAGAAGGTGGAAAATGACAGTGATAGAGATCAATTACCTTCTGTCCCAATACCTGAAGACCCCCCCAAATTACCTAGCTTCTCCTTTTGCTTCTTAAACCACGACACCTATTTGCCTTTATTCATTCTCACTCTAATGTTCCTGACCTTTTCCATAATCCTTATGACCCTCTTTTCTAGAATCCTATTATCAGCTTGTTTAAAATATATAAAAACAATATTAAATAGTTTAAAAAAAGAATGAAAAAAGGAATATACCTTTGTGAAATGGAATTAACAAAAAGGAAACAAGGAGGAAGAGATATATATAAACCAGTGATGTCAAAAGGAGAGATTAAAGTGATTCTACTAACCTCATTAATCAGGAACTGAAGCTGGATTACTGTAGAATCACTGTCATGCTGGCAATAGCACTCAACTCCGGGCCGACCAAACCTGACATTAATTATGTTAAGGAAAAACTACTTCGGTTTAAAAAAAGGAATTTAAAAGTGTCAAGCAAGAACATAACAAGCAATGTAAATGCCATGTTTGAAGACAGACAAAAAAAAAAAAAAAAAAAAAAAAAAAAAACATCTCTTCCCCAATAAAACAATTTCAACATATACAGTGCTAAACAAAAATGCAATACCAAGTTCTGTGTAGTTGAGGAATATATTTTATTCAGAAGTAATGAGCCAAAACTAGTTATTGCAGCAAAAGTATATAGTCTGGTGATGAATGAGATCTGTACAGTTAGATTCAGCTCAATAAGTTGCCTCATGCTGCATGAAACAAATATTAGGTAGGTAAATTGGGCTACCGGGTTTTGTATGGTGCATCATTAAGCTGGGCCTAGTACTCCCCAGAAAGGAAGCCTTTTTGCATATAAACAAAAAAACCCACACAAATGTTCTGTCTCACCACTTCACTACTTAACGATACTGTAAAACAAAAAACGTATCCTTTTACGCATGAAAAGAGCTAAGTCAGTGTCACTCAGAAATAATGCACAAGGTGACAAACTACAGAAAAAAATATAAATAATATAAGTGTATTAAGCATCTTTTGCCAAAGTAAAGAACAAAAAAACATTGTATGCAGTTTTGGAATAATCTATCATTAAGGCCCTCTTCTGGTATTTGTGTAATCTTAGTTACAGCTGTCAGAGCAGATGAAAGTGAAAATTCTTCCATTAAATAAATAAAATGAAAAAAAAAATAAAAATAAAAAAAAAAAAAGTGTATCAGCAGCTATAATAGGATACTAGCAAATGAAACTGTATGCATGCATAAAAATAAAACCACTTTCATACAAAGTAGCAAAAATACGAAGCAAACTAAACAGCTCTTAAACATTAGCCCCATAAAGTCCAATTCACTAAATGTTAAACATATTTTTTTTTTTTATACACCATGTATATGTATTGTACCCACAAACCCATATACCGGATCCAGATTTTAGCATGCTGTGAGATTGGCTCTCCTCTGCAGTGATAGCAAAATTACAACAGTGCATTCCATGTCTAATGGCAGGCCACTCCCCTTGCACCCCAGAACCAACTTTAACTTTTACATACATGCCTCACATAAAATGGGGCTGATGAGTATTGAAGGATTGTAGGCACGTGCTTAACCTTAACCGTGCGATTTAAATATCTTCCTATCCACGATATATATATGCTGTATGCCCCGCAGTCAGAAATGCTTCCTGCACAGAATTCATAATCAGTGTGTTAAAATTCATAACAAACATGTACAGAGCTATTCCACATGCATAATCCGGCTGTTTTTTACATTTCTGGATCCAGTCATCTTTTCAGCAGTATTTACTTATGAAACAAACACTATGACAGTCAATGTAAAAACATGGCAACACATGGAGATCAAAGTGTTACAGCAAACTACAGCCTTACAGGAGAACCTGCAAAGAATTAAATATTCCTGCCACACATACAAAACTAATTAATGGTTATTGTAGGACAAGAATAATCCATACTCCTGTGTTTTACTTCCAAACCAAGAACAATAAACCATTCTTACAATTGGGAATGTGATTACCCTTTAAGTCAGAATATGAACTGCAACAGAAATGTAGGCTTTTACAAAATGCATTTCTGCTGCAAGCTGTATACAAAAGATTACACTGGTTTCTATGGTGACTGATTGCTTTCTTCATTGCTCTGAAGGTAGGATGTCACTAGTGCTTTAAAAGAAGGATGCAAATTCCATGTATTCGTACATTTTCTTTTCCCCAGTTATAATAAAGTGGATGACCCAGGATGTGTGTTTTGTCACTGATGACAAATCTCATTCTGGTCCTTCCAGTTTATGCTCCACTAGAGGTAGAAAGGACTACCACAAGGTCAGCATACTATGCAATGTGCACCACTCCAGTCATAAGAATAGCTTCCACCACTAATTGTCCCTTTCAGGTGCCCACTTGATATAATAGAGTCTTTACAGAAATTAAAGTTGCTTTATATATTAACAAAAACATTAATATTTGAGTAAATATTAATAACCAATTGAAAATGTTGGTTATCTGTTACATCGAACAAAAAAAAAATTGTAAAAATTGTAATTAAACATTGTAAGAAGTCTTTCAGACACCTACCATTACCTATTCAGCTAATATTTAGTGGCACTCAAACTAAGACAATGGTTTCAAATTTCATTATAAACGTTTAGAAGACATTTAAATATTTGTGTCTCAGTGTAATCATCATTTTTACATTTAACAATGTTAAATGCATATAAACATGTACAAAAATGGTTAGAAAGTTGCTGTACCTCTTAATTACATTTGGGGAAATTATATTTGTCATTTCAGTTTACACTTTTGTTTTCTACTCCATCTACGAGATTTACTGTATTTATTCTATACTAACGGATAACAATAATCTGTTTTTAAACATGAGCAGGTCCATGATAATGCACAACCCTATTTTTTTTTTAAACTACCTGGCTGCAGGTGAGGCTTGTACTGAGAAGCACGCTCCAGTAAGTTCAGGTCTCCATATGCAGCATCGCTGTATTTCAGTTAATCCTGTAAAAATGTTTTTAAAATATTAAATTATTTAATCAAACAGCTTCCAGTGGTTGCAAGATTTTTATTTAATATTTCATTAGGCCAGGATTTGTATTTTCAGAGAGATCATAACTTTCACCATGTAAAGAAACTTTCCAATGAATCAGGGCATTGCTTTTGCATCTACATACTTCCTCAGTGAGCTCAATGAATTATTAAAACTACAGACACATTAGCACTCCAGGAAAACTACATTTGTGAAGCTTAAGACCAAATTTATAACTTGAAAGTCCAATAACCAATGAATACACTTATTTAAAGTAAGTAAATGCCTGTGAACACAAATCAAGGTATTAGAAAAAGGTATTTATTGCCATCTTGACTGAATATGCATTGAATGGTGTGGATCACTATTTTTGAAGACAGGCCTGCCCTACTAGGTAGGTACAAGTGGTTTGTGTGTTGTAATCCATCAATACCAATTAGATATCAGTGCTCACCTAATTAGTGATCAAAACAAACACACTACACTTCACACTCAAAGAACAATTAAACAGGCTCATGCATATTAAGACAAATTACACATAATCATGTATTTCATTTCAAATATAAAAAAAAAAATAAAAAAATACTAGCATGTCAAAAAGTGTACTGAAGACCAGAGGGTCTTGTGAGACAGTTAAGTGCAACGTCCCCCAGCTCTCTCATGAGACAAAACGTGCTCTGGAACACCCTCAATCCACCCAAGAACATGAATAAGCCATTAAAAGCTTCTCTTATAATGTTTTCAAGGACAAATGGATTTTAGCATTCTCTCTTTACCAAATTCTTGATTGCACCCAATTCATAAATAAATGCATCAATGCCATTTCCCATGCTCCAACTTGAGACCTACAGTATCTACATTTTTGATATTGATATCAAATTTTAACTATTTGCCAAGTGTCTGAAACAGATTCACCATGAGATCCTCAACAGCAATAAAGTAAACTTTGTCAAAAAATGCAACCATTGTCCTAACTTACCACCCTCATCTTTCTTGACAGTTAATGGGTTCTTCCAGGACCACACGAAACCTATTCCCTCCTGCATTTAACCAGGTTTGGGCCCCGTTTCCATGAACACTGACATCACATGTAATAAACTAACAGTTGTACCTAGAAGGTCCTTAGATAAATGAAAGAACTAATCCTACCAATACTTACTAGTCAGTATAGAGTGTTTTAAACGTATGGCTTTACCTTACATTTAGGGCCTAATTCAATTGAGCGCGTATTTAAAAAAAAATAAAAAAAAAATACGCACGTAAAAAATATGCAGCCTTCTCCCAAAATACATGCGAAAAATTACACGCGATTCAATTAGAAATGTCTGCCCGCCTCCAACGCGCGTTAATTGGACCATCAGTGCTCATGTTTGTGCTTCCCTCTCCCTATAAAATATACGCGTCTGGCAGTTAACCATTGCATTGGTTACCGCTCATGAGTGCCTCTGCTGTGTTTTGCCTCTGTCAATCAGATCGATGCCACTTGATTGATGCCATTATTGCCACCTCCCTCCTAATGTAGCAGTACCGTACAACTTCACCTTGTCTCTGCGTTATTCTTTTTCTGCATGATCCACATATCAAAGTAGTCATTCCATCATCAGTTTTGGGTTGTATTGTACTTTTCAGCACCTTGCATCACTGTCAGTTTGGTATGTAGTATTTCTAATATGACAAGACGTTTTTCGTAGCCACTTCTGCAGTACTCCATTACTTTTAAGAAACTTGTTTCAGTTTTAAAAACTTCCACAAAAAAAAAAAAAAAAAAAGTTATGCTAAAATGCAAAATTCTATTATGCCATAGCACAGGGCTATTTTTTCACCCTCACATGTCATAATACGTGCACCTTGATGAGGTGCGCAAAAAATGATGCCCAGAATGTAAAAATAACATGCAAATTTTAATGTGTGGAAAGCAATTGAATAGCAAAAATTCACAATTGCAATGCATTTCAATAGGGACAAAAAATAAGCGCGAGACAAAAAATACGTGGAAATAGGCGGAATTGAATTGAGAATAAAAAATCTGCGCGAAAATATATGCAAACTAGCAAAATACGCGGAAAAAAGCGTGGCTTTTGCTGATTCTTATCTGTATTACTGCATGCAATAGCCGCTGCTGTATATCTATGTACTATGCTGCTCTGACAGCTTTAAAGTATACCTGCAAAGCTGCCAGAGCAGCTCTGTACATAGATATAAGACAGCAGCAGCAACAGAGCGCTGCCCCCTCCCCTCTTCTGCTAGGATTATCAGTCCCAGCAGAGGAAGTGTATGGTGCCGATAATGGGACATTTCCCTAGTGGGAAATCGTCCTGTTTATCGGCTCACCCCCTGCTGGGACCGATAATCGTCCTAGTGTATGGCCAGCTTTAGGCCATTAATGTTAGCAAATCAGTGACCTTAGGAAACAAGATTAGTGTGGAAGGATTAGTGTGGGCATAAAAGCTCTAATTTTAAAGTGGCCTCCTTAACAAGTGAAAGGTAACAAAATAAGAACTCAATTTAAAGTCTCAGTTCAAACATCCTCAGTGAGGTAATATGGTATAAGATATTGTCCTTCTTAAAGATTAATAAACTAAAAATAGGATAAAGAATTTACTGGAAATAAATATTGTAATCTAACCTTTCATAATTGATTGTGCAACAGAACACAAACATTACTTGGAATGTATGTATGTATATTCAATTATGGGTGTATTGTATGTTTGTTTGGAAAGCATGTCTGGGACAGCAGCTGACAGGGGTGCAGTTCCAGAGGGTTCTATGAAAAAAAAAGCTCACAGGAAAAAAGCCCACAGGAAAATTGCTCACAGAAAAATGCCCACATAGAAAAAAAGCTCACAAGGAAAAATGCCCACATGGAAAATTGCCCACATATAGTGATTCTGCTATTCTATAAGTATAGGAATTCATTGCTATACAAAACTGGCCTGTATATGAAGTTTTGGGTTTTAATGCTATTGGACCCTATTCAGAAATTGAAAATGAGAGGAAAGTTACTCCTGGGCAAAACCATGTTGATTTCAGCGGAGTCAAATTTATTCTGTTGCATACATTATAGTTAAGAGGTGGCATTTCCCAGCCCAAGTCTAAATAACACTGTAAAAGTAAATCTATTCAGTATCTGTGTGCAACAAGCAAAAGCAATGATATACCCCTGCATGCAAAGAACACATTTAATTTGACTCCCCCTGAAATCAATATGGTTTTGCCCAGGAGTAACTTTCCTCTCTTATTTTCATTCTCTGAATCAGGTCCATAGGGCCTGATCCAGACCTACGCTCGGGGACATTTTTAAGACGGGCGTAAGCGTAAAAACGGCCATTTGTACTTACTGCGCATGCACGGAGCAGATGTTACGCTTCAAAATTCTGAGCATATGGGCCTTGATCGTAACACCTTCATAAATACAGTTGAGTGTGCATGCTTGCCATGCGAAATCCGTTAAAACGCACCAAGGGCGGAGTGAGGCATTTAAATCGTACAGTATGGGCGTGCTAAGTGTCGTAACTACGCATTGAGCTTACGGACGCCAGCGGTTACGATCAGATAACTTAGGGTAGGGTTTGCTGGGCGCAAGACAAAACTAAGTACGACCAAGGGGAGTGCATCGTAGGTACGCTGGAGTAAATACGCTATGTACATGAGCGTAGGTCTGGATCAGGCCCATAGAGTGTAAATGTTTGTAAGGGAAATACATGAAATCAAAGAACAGTTTTTTTTTTTATCAATAAACTTTACTGAGAAGAAAAAAATAGAAACATTTAATATACTTTAACCTGTAATGAGTAAGAAGCCCGCAGACAGCCCCAACATTAAATAAATGTAGTAAATAATATTTCAGATAAAATTCTTTACTTCAAAATATAAATCTGCAAAATCTTCTTAAGAAATGTAGTTTATCTTCTGCCCGCTCATATTGCTGCACAGAAGTGGCAACCATGTCATATAGTGCCTCATATTTCCTTTTTCACCTCTAGGTGACCTGCCTGTGCATTAGCCAGTGTTAATTTGTGGCAAGCCAAGTCCCTCTGCAGTCCATTAAATAGAAACCACACGCTGGGATGACTGAAGTGGAATAGGGAATTAAGAGCGTTGTGAAATCCCTCATAACAGTCTCTAGTTTTTGGTGACCGTTCCAAGGCTGCATCATGATGCTTCCATGTTATAGGAAACAGAGGATCTCTTCCTGCTGCACCATCAATATATGTAGAAAAGTAGTATGTGAGCACCTCATTATAGCAGTCTAACACAAAAGGGGTGTGTCCTGTAAATAGCACCAGGCATGGGTGTGTCTATTGTTGCCAGAAAAACTCTCAATAAAAATTACAGCATCAGTATTTATTAATTGTTATATCATCAGTGAATAAATACATTCAGTATTATTGTGAAGACTGAATAGGAGATCTGATGACTTCACATTTATAGAAAATATAAAAGTTAGTGACCCTGCAGCTAATTAACAAGAAACCAAAATGTATTTTTCATTTCTGTCTCTATTATTAGTCATGTTGTCTTAGATAACATTTGGCCTCCATGAAAATGGCTGCCTCAATAGGCCTCAATGCAGTGAAATAGGAGACAATTTCGAAATTTTATCATACTGCAATGACTCCTGGAACTGAATCAGGGAGATTGCCAACCATGTATTAAAAATATAAAAACTATACCAAATACATAGAATACACAAATCTAAAAAAAACTATTTTATAGGAATAAAGGCATAAATTAAGAAACAGACTTAGGATAAACTCAGAAGAGGAATACAAAGACATGTGACTCCTCCCCCCCCAATCAGACCCTTTCAATAAACATCAAAACCACTTTACACCACTTAACAGTCAGACCCCAAATCAGACCACCCAGAACATCTCCATAAAATTACACCCCAGATCAGATCCCAGATCTCTTACCTGACATCCATCCTGTGCCACAGCCCCTGCCAAAACAATTTCTATTTCCTGCATTGTGATTGGTGGATGACTTCAACCATCTATCAATCAGTGGTTATGAGACCACTCAAAACCGATAGGTGAAGGCCCAGAGCCATCCAACAATCAGCATGCTGCAAATTGCTTGAATGGCAGCTGGGAGGAAGGGACAGTATTCTCTATGGCTGCGCTGCCTATGTATATTCTTGTGGGCATTTATGACAGTGGGGTTTTTCAGCGAGCAATTTTCCTGTTGGCTTTTTTCATGTGAGCTTTTTTCTGTTTACCGTTCCAGAGTATCTGCTTTCGAAGCTTGTGGCCAGATTTAATAAGTTGCAGGAAAGGAAAAAGTTACCCATAGCAACCATTATAGCCCTCATTTTCCTATCACATACTATAAAATGTCCAATGGTCTGCTAGAATCTGATTGGTTGCTATGGGCAACATCTTCACTTTTCCTTTCCCACAGCTTAGTATGCCCCTTTGAGTGTGTATATATGCACGCACACACACACACACACACACACACACACAAACATATATACACACACATACACACTAAAGATGATAGAGGGGGCGCCTTATTGTGGGATACCATTTATTATATAAAGTGGTATAGACAATCAGCGCTTCCACGCACCAAGAAAGCCTCGTACCAGATAAAATCTTTGTTCAGAGCACATCAAATAATCTCAAACAGCACTAGATGTAGATGTGGTTTTTGCAATATTACCAGCGTCCTGGATAGAATGCAGCCAAACCTACGATCAGCTCTTTGAATTCAGAGATCAGATTTCCAAATCTCCGCACCTACGCGTTTTGTCACCAATAGACTTAACTGACGCAGTTTAGTAAGTTTGTCCCCAAGAGAAGCTTTTACCAATACAATGCTGACAAAACTTCTATCCCAGTGCTCAGGATTTGTCAAGAACTGGTTTAGGACCAGATTCGGAGTTTGAAACTAAGAGAGGAAAGTTAGACCTTGGCAAAACCATGTGGATTTCAGGGAGCGTTAAATTAATTTGATTCCATGTATGCAGGTAGAATACGTTGCATTTGCTTATTACACACAGATAGTGAACAGTTTTACTTTAACACTGTTATTTAGACTTGGGCTGGGAAACATCACCTTTCAGCTATAATACTGTTGCAACCAATGAGATTTGACTCCCCCTGAAATAAACATAGTTTTGCCCAGATGTAACACTCACCCTTATTTTTAAACTATGAATCTGGTCCTTAAAACATTCTAATTTCTTATTTATAGAAGTAATTGCTATTTATTCCCTATCTGTACTAAAACAGACACACTCAATCATCATTAAAGGAATTTTCATAAGTGAGTAGCATGAGCAATTCATGATTCTAGGAACTAAGACCTAGAATAGAATCATGCTTAAGGGATAAAAGTGCCCCAGAACTTCAACTGGCATCATCAATATGACACATAAATCAAGCATGTTATTTATATGTGCTCATCTCCTACAGCAGAATGACAAAATGATCATTCCAAGGGAATGCATGCAATTTAAGTGAATTTTGCCACTTCAGTGAGGCATGTCTTTGCCACACCATTACAAATACAACACATGCTTATTTTAAAGGATTATTAGGATGAAAATTGTCCCAGAGACAGCTCTCCGCTATCACAGACAAATTTCACGCAATCTACTGCATGACATTATCTTAACATTCCTTTACCACAGTTAAATATGAAACCCTCCAAGTAAGAACCTCGACAGCATTAATTTAAATTAATCCATTCTAGTAAGGATCTAAAGTGTCTTCCAAAGCCATTGAATTATGTGCCAATAACAATTCTTAGTACCTATTACTCACAGGCTTGTCTTAATTAAATATACATCATCGATGAAACTTATCTAAAAGTGCACATCCTCCCAATTTAAGTATAGTCAATGTTCTCTTAATTGGCTCAATTCTTTATGTATTGTAAAGCCTTCATGGCATTTTATAGTCATCCAGAAACTACTGTCGCCATGGCAGGGATGTACTGTAGCCAGGAGAACACAGAGATGGAAGAAAATTCTTTGAAATCAATACAAATAAAATTGTGGTATTAAACAAAAGTATAGGTGGTTATCCAATAAATTAAAGATTAATGGTGGTTTATTTAGTAGCTGCACGGTTTCAGACTTGACATTTAGTCCAGAAAAACAGCAGTAACACGAGCACATGCAAGAAGTCAGGCTACTTAAAACTCAGGGCTGCTATTTATCAAGTGTATTTAAATAACATTTCCACAATCATCAACAGGTACCATCGTCAATGTGGCTATACCTCCCAACCTCCTGCATGCACGCCAAAATTAGGAAAGGTTTGAGATATCCACTTGGCAATGTGCAATTATTTATTATTATTTATTATTATTATTATTACTAAACATATGTTAATTTAAAAATAAACAAAGGATTTTATGCTGCAAAGAAAAAAAAGTTAGTCCTTTCAGCATCTATGATAATACACAAGAACCCTATGTGTGGAAATGCTAGGAGCTTGGGAAATAAAATCCATGAATTAATCGCAATAATGGCAAGGGATAAGTTAGATATTGTGGGAATCACAGAATCATGGTGCAATGAAAATCATGACTGGGACCTAGTTATACCGGGTTATAATTTATTTAGAAAGGATAGAGTAGGAAAAATTGGGGGAGGAGCATTTATGTATGTTAAGGAAGGGTTAAATTCTACTTTAATAGGGTGTATTGGAGAAAAAACTGAGGCACTTTGGGTAACCATAGAAACCCAGGGTGTTATTCTTCGTACCGGAGTGATATATAGGCCATCAGGGCAAGAGAAGGAAATGGACAATGTTCTATTACAAGACATTGCTAAAATGGCATTAAAAGGGGAGGTAATAATCATGGGTAATTTTAATCCACCTGATGTAAACTGGGATAAGTCTTCAGCAAGCTCCACTAGAAGTGGGGACATTTTAAATTCATTACAGGGAGTGTCCCTTAATCAACTGGTGACAGAGTCCACTCGCAAAGAGGTCATCTTAGATTTGGTACTTACAAATGGTGACCGAATCTCAGAAGTGTGGGTGAGAACCCAGGACCCAGTTACAGTCAAGCAGTATGATTTAGTATAATGACAGAGAGAAGCGTGCCACACGAAAACGAGGGTGCTAGACTTTAGGAAGGCAGGTTTTGTGGAAATGTGCAAGTGATTCCTTGGCAGAGTGGAGGCACATGAAAGGAGTTCAGGAGCAGTGGGGAAATTTTTAAAAATGCATTATTAACAACAGACCTTTGTATAAGAATGGTTAGAAAAAAAACCCAGAAAAAGAAATCCAATGTGGTTTACAAAAGAGGTAGCAACTACAGTGAAAGCAAAAAAAAAGATGGCCTTTCAGAACTATAAGCAATCTCAGAGTAATGATGACAGGGAGGTGTATTTTACAAAGCAGGAGGAGGCTAAAAAGGTTATCAGAGCAGCAAAGGCACAAACTGAAGAAAAACTGGCCCACTTAGTACAAAAAAGGGGACAAAAGCTTTTTTAGGTATATAAATGAAAGGCGAAAAACAAAGTAGGGTATCGTAAGGCTCAAAACGGAAAGTGGAATTCTTATTGAGAGTGAAAGGGCTATGGCAGATCATCTTAACAAGTATTTCTGTTCAATATTCACAAAAGAAAGAGAGGGGAAGGGTCCACTTTTGAATGGGAAGACTATTAATACAGTG
>WWET01002471.1:109087-120824 GCA_011038615.1 Limnodynastes dumerilii
GACAGGTACAGGAGGGGACATTATATAAAGGAAGAGGTGTAATAGAACACGAGGGCATGAATATAAACTGGAGGGTGGTAGATTCAAAGGAAATGTGCGGAAAAATTACTTCACTGAAAGGGTGATAGATAAGTGGAATATTCTCCCATCTGAGGTGGTTGAGGCCAATACAGTAGAACAGTTTAAACATGCTTGGGATAAATATAAGGGTATCCTAAATTGTAAACCAAATTGAGGGTAAATAGGGTCTAGGGTCAGTATAGTTTCGAATAAACAAATGGGCAGACTAGATGGGCCATGTGGCTCTTATCTGCCATCACATTCTATGTTTCACTATATAAAATGCTCAGCAGCTATGGTGATACACAAGAACCCTACATGTCCCACTTTATAAAATGCTCAACGTTCATGTCATCGCACTAAAGTAAAGTCTATAAGTTACATTTTGCAGATATGCTTATATCTTATAGATTAGTATGCTTATATATACACTGCACATTATACAGTACATTTCTAACATTTTTAAAGAGAAATAACTTTCACTTAGCACATTATTTCTGAAAAGGAAAAAGTTAAGTTTTTTATAGAATATAAATTTAAATTTAAACAAAATCACAAAACCTTGAGAATACAAATAGGAAAAAGAAAAATTCCATTCAAACATGTATGTACTACAGACCACCATATAAAATGTTAATTACATGGGGCGTCACAGACCATAGATATCACAGTGACTGTTTAAAGATAGTATTTACCAAAACCCTCCTTATTAGAACCATAATTACTAAGTGTTTTACATTATATGTCACCTTACCATTCACGAGTTGTCAGTGCATAAATCTAAGCAAAATAAAACAAGTTATTAGGAGGAAACATTTTTACCCCCACGCACTGATGTTCTCTTGAGGGTTCATGTTCTGGAACCCCTACTGTTTCCATAATTAAACCTCCCATTCCATTGTAATTTTCATGCAGACAGAGCAGTCTTCCTCTCCTGCCTACACATAGTTGTGACAAGGCTGGAGGTTCTCCATGCAAGAATGATTCTCACAGCACGTTTCTTATTCTCAGCAACAGCGGGTGTACCAAACTCTGCTCTGCTAATACATAGAAGTACTCAGACCTTGCTGATAAAAACATAAGAAATATGTTTCATATAGAGGCTCCTGAGCACCGCAGAATGCCTTTTGTAAAAAAATAAATATATATATATTACATACAATAATAAAATTCAAGTAAATACATTTAAATATAAAATATACAGCAGGAAATTGAGGGGAGATAAGGGAGGAAATGGCTGTAGTAATAAATTATGCAGGGTACGTGCATGTCAGGCATTTCGGCATTTTGTTGGTGAAGTACCCTCAAACAGTAACAATGTTACTACAGTATTATAACAGATACTAAAGTTGGGTTCACAACTGGTTTTTAAACGATCAGATGATTTCAACAATCATATTGCAGATTGAAGGTCAATTAGCTGCACAATGCTGCAGTACATACACCATACTATTTACCAGCAGATCTCTCCCAAATTCCCCTGCTTCAGCCCAAATTTTATTTTAATTTTTTCCTTTTTGTTTCTGTGGCTAGCAGACTAACCCTCACCTTTCATGCACCTGTTCACATTTACCTATAAATTGATTGAGCAACTTCCATTCTGTGTTCAAATTTTAATATACACAACCACAATCCACCACTATATAAATAGCGCTAGAATTATGGAAGATTACACATGAAATACTCGCAAGCACCTTTTCAATAAAGTAACAGTCCAACTGGATCAGAAGTCAATAATACACAATTAGAGTTCTCCACAGACCAGTTGTCCCGATCTTCCCAGTCCTAGGAATGTCCCATTAAAAACAGTCCTTATTCCTCCGTTCTATTGTTCAAGGTACCTTGAGAAAGACACATCGTGTTGAAACGCGTAGGCTATGGGTAGCGGAATCTATGCTAGTTTGGCGGGACTTCGGAGCAGGGTGAGTGTCTGACTTGCGGCTTGGCACAATTAGGCCCATTTGGTGCTGTTAGCCTATTGACATCACGAGCAAATACTCCCCTAATCCGATGGTATTTGGCCATAAAAAGCATTAGTATTCGAAATTGGAGACTGTTCAGTTTAAAATCTCCAATAAAAGAATCGTCGAACAGCAACTATCTTCAAACAAACTTAAATAAATATTATCGTTGAAAGAAAAACACAGACTCCACAGGTGGAGGATAACAAGGTTTTTTTATTGTTGTATGCACACAAGAGGAATAAGGGGTGAGCAGAGGTGTGTGTGTGTGTGAGCAGAGGTGTGTGTGTGTGAGCAGAGGTGTGTGTGTGTGTGTGTGTGTGTGTGAGCAGAGGTGTGTGTGTGTGATCCCGGAAGCAACATATTGCACTGTGTGTGTGTGTGTGTGTGTGATCCCGGCAGCAACATATTGCACTAGGGTCTTTGTGGCTGTTCTGTTTTATTTCCCCCGGGCTCTGCTGACCGGCAAAGAGGGGAGAATAGAGGAGAAGGAAGCGGCTGCCCCAAGAGAAGACCTAAGGATTGATATACTGCGAGAACAAAAAGAGAAGGTTCCTGTAAGTAGGATACCTATTGATCGGGATTTTATAGATAAGCACCCCATCACAACAAGCTATTACACTCCCTGGGGTGCATCCATAGGATAAATACCTATCTGAAAAGCTATTAAAATATATGATTTATGCGAGTAGAACTGATTAAAGGGAATAACTACCATTTCCAGAACGTACTTCACTATATTTGTTTCTCTCTTTCCGGGAGACTGGAGGAGGGACCTTGGGATTAAGGAACATCGTGGTGGTAGAATGTGACCCCCGTGTGAGGATACATCGCTGCTACATGTAAGAAACCCTTGACCAATAGAACGGAGGAATAAGGACCGTTTAATGGGACATTCCTAGGACTGGGAAGATCGGGACAACAGGTCTGTGGAGAACTCTAATTATTGTGAAATAGGAAAACAGTGTTGACTTCTGATCCAGTTAAGGACTGTTACTATATTGAAAGGTGCTTGCGAGTATTTCCTGTGTAACCTTCCATAATTCTAGCGCTATTGGTATCGTGGTGATTTAATTTTTATAATAGAGTTCTCTGTTTACTGCCCCTGTGTAGATATAGGGGCTGGAGACAGAAGACTCAATTGGGGGTGAAGTGATTACACCTTCACACCACGTACTATTGCTGCTACATTATAGGCACAAGGAGTGTTATCATCTCATCTAGCTTTTACAAACACAATCCAAACCTAAAGCAAGAAGTTTTAGAAGAATAGTTTGAAGAACTGCTAATGATGAGACATTGTCAGCATGAAATTTAGCTGGTCCCAAAAATCCAATCAAGTGATCAGATGTTTCAGAAAATTATCTCTGGACAGTACACATTGGCAAGAGGTCAGTTTAAACTGTAGTTTATCGTGTGAACTTCACAAAAATCAATCAACAGTAAAACCACCAATGAGGACCCAGCTTTAGACCTCCAACAATGCTAACAACTTTCCTGTGATCTCTAGTTAACAGGGAAATTTCAGCGTCTATAAGACAAAAGCACACTTACTGATTTTGTAGGCCCCAAAATTAATGTGCATCTTTACTTTTTTTTTTTTTATTCCATCACAAACAAACAGTCTCCTTACTTTACAGCAAATGAGAAGTTAGACATTCTTGTGTAATGCTGGACCATCATCATGCCAGACGGACAGAGTCATGGGTAACAACAACTCTTCCCATACTGCTTTATTGGTCTAGTGCACAGACAAAAAATCCTCCCCATGATGTGCACTACTAAGTATTTACTACTAAGTAAATGAACCAAAAAATCTAAATGAACCTAATGAAATCAGCACGTCCTGGACAAGTCACGCCAGTCAAACAATCCCAGGATGCGCAAGTATCAGTAACAAACCAAACTAGATCTATAAACATATTCAAAATACATATTTACGCATATGGAAAAGTAGCTGTATTAGGTTTTTAAGCCTTCAAATGCAGACAAAAGGAAGAGGACAAAATGAAAGGACTCAGCTTACATGAAAAGAATGCTTATTTCCATTTGTCATTCCAAAATATATTGATGCAGCGAATGAATAATTAGACAAGCACTTGTTTCTAAGAACCTCAGTTTAAACCAAGAATTAAAACAGGATAGCTTTACAGGCAAACTTGTCATGATAAAAGGCTTTAAATCACGGTTTTTTGTTATAATTTAAACTTTGTTACTTATTTTTACAATAATGTAGCACAAAAAGATTAGCTATGAAATGGTTGCAATCTCCAGTTAGAACA
Organism: Limnodynastes dumerilii; assembly: GCA_011038615.1. Lineage (NCBI taxonomy): Eukaryota > Metazoa > Chordata > Amphibia > Anura > Limnodynastidae > Limnodynastes > Limnodynastes dumerilii. Next base: position 113,391 of record WWET01002471.1, read on the forward strand.
TCTGAATTGCAAAAGGGGGACACCCGAAAGTTTATTTTTCTGATGTCCCTTTTTAGAATACTAATGAATGGGTAAGTATGCTGATCGGCATACTTCACCTATTTACTTTTGCAATTAGCGATATCCCTCCGCCGCACCTCCGCCGATGCTATCGCCGGACCAGGAACAGGCGAGTAAACTATCTGTGCGGGGTAGTTAGGGTTAGGCTGCAGGAGATGGAGGATTAAGGTCAGGCTGCAGGGGAGTGAGGGTTAGGGTCATGCTACAAGTAAGGGAGAGTAGTGAGAGAGGAGGGTTAGAGTAAGAATTAGGGAAAGTCGACTGTAATATGTTTTAATGCACATCAATTCCGATAATGTGAACTATGGCAAAGCAAGTGAATATTGTGGAAGCCTTGCTATGGAAATATTAATAAAGTCTTGTCATTGTGTTAGTTTAAAAAAAACTGTACATAATGTTCAAAATAAATCATTTTTTTTCTATATTGCTTGTGTTCGATGTTATACATAAAAAATGCCTTGTTAAGAGTCTTCTCAGCTATCCCATTTAGAAGCATTTTGTTATCGCTTGACAGTGGTGTTTCTCAAATAAGCAGCTTCTAATTTCTACATAGACCAACCTTATCTAATCAAATATTATACCTGTAGATATCAAAATGCATCACACACACTCCACCCTTCTTAAAGTCTTCTCACAATGCCAGAATTTTGTTCCCATATGGGTGGAGGGCACCTCTGTTTACTAAAACAAACAAAAGCAAATGCAATGGAGGTAGTTACACACAAAGCCTCATACTAACAAACACTAACTTTTTGTTCATTGTAGTAACATTTAACATTTTTAATGCGAGGGAGCTATGATTGTACCAAATACATGTTGTAGGTTTTTTATGATTATTAGTACAGTAGCAAACTCAGCATTTTTAGGTTAATCTGTAGGGTTAACTTTACTATTAACTTTATCTGCAGCTCTTAATTTTACAACTGTATGAAAAAAAATAAGGAATCACCTTACTGGAACAATTATTTCCAAGTGTACTCTGGTTTTCACCATTTTTGCATCTATATTTATGCTTTATGCTATATTTATATGGCTTCCATGCATTAATAGCCAATATTATAGTACAATCTAGTAACAAAATGCAAATAAATCCAAGAAACTTATTTTTTGTAAACGTTTCAAAACAATTAAGAGTATATACACACATATACATTATAGTGTATACACGCATATACATTTTAGTATATTGGAAAATGTCAGCCAGCCAGAAAGGGACAGGACTAAGAATATATTTTTGGATTTATCACTTATTGCAATCTGGTTTTAAATCCTGGCAACAATCTTTAATGTATTAATACACAAAGTACGTTTACTGTATGAAAGGATGTAACAGGCAGTGAGTTTACTTAGAGGGTTGTGGTCAGGGAGGGTATTCGGGATGTAAATATTAACAAGAACACCAATAAATAACTCAATATCTTAAGTTATGAACTAGAAGCTATAAAGACAACTAAGGATAATAGGTTAAACGCAACTATATGTTAAAATTAAGCCATCTAATACAAGAACACATTTTTAAGAAGGTGTTACATTGGATTATGACATACCCATATATGACCTTTTTGTCAAATGAATGGAGGATGGAGTGTAAATAGGTATATCTAGTCCATAACATTTCATACTACTGCTAAGGTTTGTAACTGGGATTGGTTGTAGTTTCTGTCCAAATTGATTTTTTTGCACTTTTTTTATATCAAAGAACTTTGATTATTCTGGTAATATTGGGCAACCGTTGAGGATGACAGTGTGGTAAGTAAATGTGCCTTTACTAGAGCAGTACACGTAGGTGGAAAGTTGACCTGAAAAGATCTTTAAGCTATTAAAAAGTATAAATTAAAATATATACTATTGGTCAAACAGTATAATATAAGAGATTATGCAGATGCTTATTCAAAGCCTGTGCTTGCAAATCTTTGCTAACCAATCAAAACTCATTCAGAAGTAAGAAGACAGTTGAGTTTTCAGGTGCCAGATTTATTAAGCTGCGGAAGAGGAAAAGTGCAGATGTTGCCCATAGCAACCAACCAGATTTTAGCTCTCAGCTTCCCATTACGTACTAGAATCTGTGTATTACAGCTAGAATCTGGCCGGTTGCCATGGGCAACATCTCCACTTTTCCTTTTACCTCAGCTTAGCAAATCTGGTCCCAGGTGTGCATTCCCTTAACCTAGGACCGGATTCAGAGCTACGCATCTGAGTGAAATTCACACGGATGCGAAGCTATTTAGTGCAACTGCGCATGTGCAAAAGGCACAAGGAAGTCGGATTGCTAGCGGAGTTTATGGTATCCGCCAGCATCCGATTCCGCCTGCAAAAGGGGGTGTGCCAGGATATTTAAATGTGAAAAGCTCTGCTTTTCTCATTTAAATACTCCGTGCACAGCAGTCAGGGATGGCGGAATCGTAGGGGCAGCGCACCAGAGTTAAAAAACAAACAAACCCTGTTTAGTTTAAAATTAACCCCTTCCCCCGGCTGCCCCGCCGCCGCAACCTGTGTGTAATAAATAAATAAACTCCCGGCCGAAAGAGCATAGTAGAACTACAGGCACAAGAATGCCCATGAATGACAAGGCATGCTAGCGCTTGTAGAACTACGATCGGCAGCATGCCCAGTTCCAAATCTCTACACATGACCATTTAGTAAAAATAAAAAACATACAGTGCCCGCTCCCTAAAAAAAACAAAAAAAAAAAACCCAACGCTCCACGTGCCCACAAAAAAAAAAAAAAAAACACCACATTCCACAAGTGCCCCTAAATAAATAACAGTGCCACAAGTGCCAGACATAAATTTAAAACATTGCCACATATGCACAACATACATAAAATACCTAGCCAAACATGCCCCTCAATAAAGTAAAACCATCACCACATATGCTCCTCAGTAAAGTAAAACCATCACCACATATGCCCCTCAATAATGTAAAACCCTCACCATATATGCCACTCAGAAAAGTAAAACCAAAAAAAAAAAAATTAAGGCTCCGACGAGTTTTTAACAAGTCGGATGTGCCTTACACATCCGCATGCTACTCTGAGTAGCACCTTACGTGCTATTCAGAGTGGGCTATAGGATGCACGGAAGTGCATCCTTGAATAGCCCGTAGTCAAATTAGCCTGTGCGATTCCGCATCGCACAGGCACGGATCTCTGAATCCGGTCCCTAGTCCTTAAATTATTTTTCTCCTATTAATGCCTACTAATCCAGACTTAATTTCTGAAAGTTTCTGTACACTCGAGTCAAGTATTCTTCAGTCAGATTTATTAAAACTGCACTGGATGTTATAAGTTATAAGTTATCTGCCTAAATGGAAATGGTTATAATCCAAATGCACAAACACCTGAATCGTTCAGTTGGTGGATCTATCCTAATAATTTGCTAAAGGACCCCCAATCTTATCAAAAATAGGATGTCTAAATCCAGAACGGTACGCCTGATATACTGAAAAGACTTCAATTTCACAGAATAACGGACCGTATTTATAAAAGTAGGCAGAAAGTTTATCATGATGTATTTTTTAAGTCTTCTACATGAAATAGTATATAAAAGTAATTTTAGTCATTTTATCAGTTGTATAAGATACATTGCCAATCTGTCCATTATTACACAGTACAGATGATCGCAACCTAAGTAAGGTGTACAGTAGACCCAGTGTTTTTCCCAGGAAGTTGAGTGCCATGTGGCCTTTATCAATATTGTCTGAAAGATATTCTTGATGTTTTTTAACTCAGATTTGCCCCATACTATTTATATTGTACATGAGTTGCTTCTTTTACCTATATTGATTTTTTGCTCCTTTGCATTACAGATTATTCACCATCATGCTACACTGATAACTATTTCTTGTAATACTATTACATCTTTGTCAGCTATATTGTTAGAATGGTCTCAGTATTCACTGCCTGGTATTCCCCTTAGACTGTATTTTAAATATCTATAATACATAGCAGGAGCTTGTTCTAGACATATACAATTTCAGTTAGGTGCTATATGTATACATGTGTTTTTATTTTACATTGTATGTATTTTTAAAGCTATAGTAAATATTATTTTAGATATAACCAGTGCTCTTTTCTAGATATAAAAGTATTACACAAATAAATGCACCACAAATTTTTTAAGTGTCAGGGATTTTAACCAGAAATTTTTTTTAAATAAATATTAAACGCTATGAGTAGGGTTAAAACATATATTCCAAAAGACACATTTATTTTTAAATAAAACAAAAAACAGGACTTCTAAATCAATCTGTCAGAAACAGTGATATACATATACAAATGATATGCTATATGAATGCATCAAAATAAACATTTTCTTTAGCATTTCCAATGACAGTGCATGTCAGCTTGAATCTTTAAAGGCAAAGATACATTTTGATTATACATTTTGGCTTAGTGTTTATGATGGAGAATTATACAATAGTTCATTTATGGTTTAATAGAGAAACAGATGTTAATTAAGATGCTTTTAAAAAGGCAGAAGCGCTAAATTTTAAGACCCCTTGAAAAATATATTATTAATGCTCTATTTGTACTTATTGCGCTCCAAGGTATCTCTTTAATGTATTCAGACTGTGCTGACTCCTAAGAGAGAAAACCAAGGCAACAAGGTTTTAGGCATTTAGCAAATTTTAACTTCCACACGACATTCAATATACATGTGGGTATACAAGGATGCAGACTAATGTTGTTCTGCACGATTACTTGAGAACGTTTAAAATAAAGGTGGGTTCACAACTTTAAAAACACTGTATTCTATTCCCATGGATGATGCAGTCTATAGAACAGCCTACAATTTTATAAATAAATATCTACAAGTGGGGGAGGCTCACAAAACACAATGTAAATTTAATGAAAAATATTTTTGAAAAATGTTTTTAATAAATTATATTAAGACAGACAGTCCTCAAAACACATCACCAAGAAACGGCAGCATAAATGCATTTTATTTAAAAGGCTGTGTGTCAAAGAACATTTTTTCCATTGCTACTTCTATTATAAAAAAAAAAAAAAAAATGGGATTCAATCATCTCTAATGCACTTTCTAGGTTACTGTAGTTTAAGCCCCTAGTACATAGTATTTAATAACCATTGGAACTGTATAACTAGAGAGATTGTGGGCAGCATTATGCAGAATTCAGGGACCAGAAAACTAACACCAATTATAGTTGTGCATCACAGGAACACAAATCTTTAGTTTTGTACAGCTTTTAATATTAAAACCATGTACAAGACAAGAAAACACCAGTGTAAGTTATAAGCAACATGAACTCTAGAGCCAGATGCATATAAAAGATTAGTCTTCTTGTAAAACATATGCTCACTCATCAGGAAAAAGTGGATATTTTAAAAGCTTACTACATTTGCTTATGAGCCATGTACAGTTTTATGCGCTAAATTAAAAATGGTAGCCATTTTGAATTCAAAAAGGATTAGCTATGATTTCTGAAATAAAGTTTCAACATTTGCAACAAAATAAAGATCTGGGTAAATTATTGTTTGAAATGTTCCATGAAAAGAGTTTAGCATTTTATAGATTATAAGGGATGGATCTAAAACATTACTGCATCTTGTTACACATTTATATTTGAAGGGTCTTTCTGCAGAGCATAATCTTACTAATTTATGGAAAGCCTAGCAAACTGAAATTATTCATTCATCCTCACCAAAAAGCTTGGACAATTTCACAGGTCAGATTTAAAAGTAGTCAGTTAGAACCTGGAAACGGTTGAGCAAGTAATACAATATTGAGCAATTTGGTCATAAAAATTTATTTGGTCACTCACCATCAACAAGTGTTTAACAATTATATAATTCAAACAAACAGATACTAACCTGCAATTTGAACTACATACTGTTTTAGGTTGATCTTTCATTTTGTTTGTAATTGTTTGATCAGTAAAATGCAACTGTTTAAAAGATGCGACTTTATGTACTTTGCAGCGATAAAGGCAGGATTGCTGCATCACACACACTTCAGTGTTTTTTTTTTCTTAAACAAATGTTTGGAATAATATTTAAGTGTGTGTCCCAAGCTTACGAGATTGTATTGCTGCCGAAATTTTCCCTTGCCTGATACTTGCTGTTTCAAGATCTTTAAACCAACACTGTTAGAAAGCATATGTAATGATGTACAAATTGTTATGTAGGGTTGTTAGGAAAGTTGAATAGGAATATCATTTATAAAATTCTAAACAATTGGTATATTTAGATTTAACTAAAAAGGTTTAATCCTCAATATCATTTCACATACTTTCAATAAGATGGTTTAGATCTTCAAGTCCTTGGGCAATGATTGAAATGTTCAATCCTATGTGATCGCATTAATATATTTGTCATGTGCTGTCTAACTTTATCATCAGTGTTCTCTGATTTTGTACCCAGGCATGTGCTCATTAACCATAAGCGATGCAGCAAACTGTATCTGCAACTGACAAATGATGGCCAAAGGGAGAAAAGATATATATATATTTATTAAAAACAGCACAACAAAAGGAAAATTTAGTTTGGTAAGAAACCTTTCTACAACAGACCACATAATTGACGACACTGATGATTCAATGGTTTATCATCACTTAAAGGCTTCACAATAGTATTTTGCAAGGTACTAGAACTCACCCTGACCCATATTAATATTCCCATCAGGTTCCCTTAAAGAGATTTTATTTTGCAGACAGTATCTAGAATTTGACTGCCCATAATTACAGGGGAAAGTATGGTGGCACAGTCTGACAGCAGGTTTTTCTGTTGACATTTGTATCCAGACTATGTCTGATAATGGAAAGCACTTAAAACGAATGTATTGATGAAAGTGAAAACTACCGTTTACAAAGTTTGTAAACAGTCTATGACATTCATAACAATATATTTCTAAACAAGTCGTTTATAACAGCACTTCTAAAAACCCCAAAGAGGACATTAAACCTACACAGTCATTAAGAAAAACATAAGGTGAAAATGTTTCAGGATAAAAAAAACCAAGCTTTTATTTTAAAAAAATGCATTCCATTTTATTATACCTTCAGAAAGTGAATAGCCAGCACTGCTTGTTTAAATCTTTATGGCTTTCTATTTTTAGGAGATAGTAAACAGCTGTTACTAGTAGAAAGTGTCTCTCTGTTGGTTTAATACACAGAGTCATTGCAAGGTGTTTCATTAATAGATAATGACAAAAAAAAAAATTCTCAGTAATATTTTGAAACTTTTACTACACAAAGTGTACATGTAGCCAGAGGTGTAGCTAGCTGCCATGGTGCCCGGAGCACGGGTATGTTGCAGCGCCCCAGTACTGTATTTGGGGCGTGGCCAACATGGGGGGGGGCATTTGAAGGGAGAAAAAGAGAAAATGGGAGAGAGTCCATTCTATTGTATTAATC
>WWET01002471.1:127891-139966 GCA_011038615.1 Limnodynastes dumerilii
ATATATATATATACCAACAAAATAATGCATAAAAGAAAAGTTACTAAATAGGTTTTAGATTTTGTCTAGTGAGCCTTGCTGAACTCGTGTTCTTTCCACTCAGCACAGTTTCCTACCAGTATTTACATGCAGTAAAGTATGTCCGAGGAGGTTGTTGAGAGTAAGGAGATAAGGAATTTGAGGGCAAGATGGTTAAAATAAATAACCCTTATTGTGCGTTCTTCCCACTACTCAAGTAATAAACTTGATAAAATCTGTATTTCTCCACATTTAAAAACAACCAACCTCAATATCTGCATTTCCAATAAAAGAAAAAAAAAAAATTTTATGAATAAATATGGCAAACTAGTCAAATTTTAATTTAGTATTTAGTATTACATGCCCCATAAATCACTAAGTCCCAGATAGCATAAAAAGGTGTAATCTCCTACAGCAAGTAAACAGAAAGATGTGCCAAGATTGAAGTTTGCTAAAAATCTTATACAAGCACAGCTTAGGTTTATTGAAAGAACACACAGTGAGAACAGGTTACAAAGCTGTGTGACCACACACACTAGATCAGTGTTGGCTAACCTGTGGCACTCCAGGTGTTGTGAAACTTCAATTCCCAAATTCCCAGCATGCTGTCAGGTATCAGATTAAAATATAAAATACATACATCCATCCATCAAGGGCCAGTTAAGATTTAAAAACTAAAAAGTTGCACCAAAAGAAAAAAAAAAGAAAAATATATGAATTCAAATTTACAGCTATCTGTCATTCAACAGTAGTGTGGCTGTTCTGACATGTTTGAAGGAGGGGGATCAATATAAAATTTTGGAAAATGCACAGAACTTTTTTAAATTCTAACAGCTTTGTTATTACTAAAGTCCATTATTTTGTACAGAGGATATTAAAGTTACGCCCCTCACATTATTTTCTTGAGCCGAGGCCAAAAAGCTTGTTGGCAAACATCAAAAAGCATTGTCAGAATTTGATTTTAACTGCCATGGGTGCAAGATGTCACTTAACCTGGTTTCTTTCATGAGACAATAAAAAAAAAAAAAAAAATGAAACCAGAAGACCCATGTGACATTTGTAATGTCACAATGTCAGTAAACATGCAGATTTAGATCAGCATGCTTGAAGTACATTCATGAAAGCAGTATCAGGAAAACATACAAACTGCTTTAAAAAAAAAAAAGCAAAAAAAGCCTCTAAGCTGCTTGCAGAGCAGAGATCCCAAATTGTGTTCATTCAGGGAAGAAAACAGCTCCCATAGTGAAGTTAAAGTTTTATCCTCCCAGTCACTTCCAGACATTGTATTAAACATCCCAGGGAAGCAGCTTTAACATTGTCAGGGAAACAGTATTTACTTGCCAAAGCTCTATTAACTACAGGAATCACAGGATTTTTCTGTGCACTTATAACTAACTAGTATTTTCTAGGTTTTTTTTTTATACTACATATCCTACATTCAAAAATGAGAGAAAATGCATAAAACCATTATTATTATGTTTTCGAAGTCAGTCACTATTACTTTTCTAAACCGTATCCACAGCTTTGTCACTATGTGCAATAATCAAACAATTCATAACATCTACACGTATAAATTCTAAGTTGAATTTATGACCTTTAAACATATTCCATGTGTCTATATGCAATTAAGGTGTGCTACATAAGGCTGCGTGCTAGGGGATGTTATGGTGATTGGATAACTTGCAGTAAACCATTCAGCTCAATCAATGGGCATCAAAAATGCATGAAGTGCTTGATGCATTTTTGGATCATTGATCAGGTTTCCATTTATTGAATAAACTGCAAAGATGCATAACACATACCTTAGTCTAGATAATGCTAATTTATTCCATTTGGTGCAAATACTCTCATTTAATACGTTTAAACCTGAAGCAGCCTCAGGGTCAACACAAGTAAATGCCAATTTAATTTTGCGCACAATTCTTGAACAGCATGTTTTAAAATATCTCATGAGAAGGAAGGAAATATTGTAAGTAATTTCTAATAAAATGGCCAATTCAAACAGCTACATGCCTTTAATAGTAAAGATTGACACTACCACAATTCAGTAACCAGATTGCAAATAATTATTCTTTTAACTTATTGGGGAAAGTCAATAAGTGGCAAAGCGCATTCCACAACGCTTTAGTCAAGGGAAGCATGTTACTTCATTGCCAGTGCTCCAAAGATGGTTTTATGAGAAAATATCAAAACAAACACTATATCTGTGTGTTGAGAATATTACTAAGTATTTTTTCTATAGGTGTAGTAAATCTCTGCTGCATATTTAAAAACCCCACAAAATGTAAAGACAGAATCAAGTAGATAAAAACAAGGTCATGTCATACACCATCATTGAAGGACTTAAAAATTAAACTCTAGGCAGAGTTACAAGAAGAGCCACACAGACTAGTCAGCTTTCATATGGAATTACATGCACGTAAAAGCAGGTCTTCAGAAGCCATTACACATCAGAAGTTGCTGTCAGCGAGTCCTGGTGGTATAATCCAAAGTAATGTCCTGGCTCTGGTTAATGAAGACTAAGCACAATACCCTCGGGAAATGGTGCATATTGGCAGATTGACAGCAGCTAGCTTGTTAAAAGCATCCAACTTTAAGACAAATTAAAAGTGCAAATTCAGTTGCCGCTGGCTAAATGCAGCAGGAAGTTGGAGAAACTGTAATAGAGGGAAAACAGATAGAGCTTTTATTGGAAATTTGAAGGATGCAACATGCAGTGTATCCACCAATGAGAAAGGTATAGGCTTCATCTCCCACCCATCACACACACTCTAACCCTAAATTATACACTTAGTGGGGGGAGAGGAAAAATGAATCGCATACTCACCCATTCATTATTAAAAAAAAAAATAACGAAACGGCTCGCGTTCCAAATAGGGACAGTCGAAAAGCAACTTTCAGCTGTCCCTATTTCGCAATGATAGAATTTGCAGCATGGACTCGCAACACTATAACAAATGAGATATAGGTCTTGGAATGGCACATTCTATAATGCCATAAATTAGGGTTCTGGAAAAGGCACACACTATAAACTGTATATAATAGCATGATATTCCCAAAATCTAATATAAGCTACATATATTATAGTATACGCCATAATTAGACACCCAATATATCCCTACATGAACTTTATGTAGCGTGCCATATCCAGACCAAAAATATACCACATGTATTACACGCATTGGAAACCCCCTTTCAAAATCACTGCATAACACACTGCTGCACTGAAATGCAATCCCACAGTAGAGGAATAGGGATCATTACACTGCAAGTCTGCCAAGTCTTTAAATCAATGTGCTGCTGTTTTAGACTATTCTAAATCATGTGACAGTACACACTGGTACGATGTTAACTGATGATCATGTGACTGGCATGATAAACATCAGAAAACAATACAGTATGTACCCAGTTTAGGGAGGAACACTCACTCACAAACTCAAACCAACCCCTCTAAGAAAGTATCATTACGCTTTAGTCTGGATGAGTTGAATTGTGTTCCAATCAATTAGCACATATGCAGTGTGGAAGAATGCTGATGGTAACCCATGTGTAGTGTATATGCATAAATTAGTGTGCTCATCATTTCAGTGGTTTATAAAATAGTTTATTTTGCATTGTGTGAATTGATGGTGTGTACCCAGCTCTACCATCTTGTGCAAAACAAAATTATATTCAATGAACACATGCATACACCAATCCATTACACAGGATTTCTAATACGTAATGTGACAGTAACATAGGTTATGGGAAACAAGGATGTTAGCCACCGCCATTACAAGAATATTGACTGGTCACATCAATTCAGTCAGGTCATCTAAAACGAAAGATGTGACCAAATGTTACCAAAACAAAGTGCAAAGTTTAAAAAGAGAGAAAATAAAAAAAATAAAAAAAATAAAAAATTTTTAGGCAATGTAGATACGCAACATATTGTCTACTTAGCAAACTAATAGACTAGCTCAACTTGAAGTACTAGGATTGTCTCTCCTAAATACACATAAATCTCCCTGCAGGGTATTGGCATACTAATCATGTTCAGTGTGAAGGGATCACACAGAGAACTGTAGTAGTTTTACCTACAACATGGCTGATCCATTGGTGTTTAGTATAGAAGGACAAGGGCTATTTCACACAATGTTCTATAGATTATATGCTTGTGCGCGGTGCCCTCTTACCCACCCAGTCTGCGACTACCCAGTCTTATTTTAGAATGATTGTTTAAGATTGTAAGGCGCCATGTAATGATGGCACTATATAAAAGGATATTCCAATAAACCATTCCAAGTCTATGTAAAAACACATGATATTTCAAACTATTTTAAGAGAACACTTCCTTTGTAACCATGAGAATATCTGCAAAGTTTCAATAACTAAAATCTTGGCGAAAGTCTTGAAGTTTTGATACATGTAGCAAAGAGGGTCATCAGTCAAAGGATTCATAATTACATATAATTTTACAGCGATATCTGAAAAGTCTCATTGCTCAGTTACTCTTCAGCTGGTGAACCCTTATGAAAATGACAAATCAAACCGCCAAAACTCATAAATGTAACTAAATGGGTTTTTTTTTTTTATGCCATTACATTTAAGTCAGCATAACAAGTAAATCAAAATGGCTTGTATAACCTGAAACCTACTGGCAGCTGAAAGGCAATCAAGAAGTTACTACAAGATTTATAATTATACCTATCACAAAGAAAAACCAATCATTATGTGATTCAGTTATAGGGAGTTTTTTTTTGTTGGGGGTATGGTCTGTTTGAACATACCAATAAAAACACTTTCAGTAGGCTGCAAGACCATAAATTACATTACAAAGAAGGTTGAAATAAAGGTGATTTAGTAATAAAAAGTAGATATAAATACACCTGTCAGGGACCCAAGGGGATGCATGTGAAGTGTTTGTAGCGACATTTAATCTATGTTGATCCCTAATTAAATGCGATTACAGCAAGTTCCTTTAAATCATGTCTAGGATGAACCTTGCTGATCATCAAAACAAAAAAAATAAGTAATATTTGCACTGGGGTCTTGATCAAGGTCGGCAACATTTTCCAATCATAATTCCAAAAGAGGAAACTGGAACAATAACACAAAGGACTCAGTCTGCACTTACTGTATGCAAGGAGCAATAAAGTTTTTTCCCCCTAAAATGCTTATACAAGCTTTAAAACTGATCTGAAAAAAATAAATAAAACAGACCATAGAAAAATGTCAGATCTTAAAAGAAAAAGGTTACATTAACGACATCATTATTTAATGACTGAATAAAGAGAAATAAGAGGTGGGGGCTAAAAGCATATTCAGGCACCTCATTTCTTTTAGTTGTTGAACACCACATTTTGCCATCTAAGTATCTGGGGAGGAGAGCATTCTAAGTGTCATACTGTATTGCTGTGCATGTAATCATTGTGATTAAACTAATGCTGCTATTGTGGAAATACAGGATAAACTGAGAAATATGCCTCAGTGACTTTTCACATCCAGTCTGCATATTTTAAATATTGTAAGGAGAATAAAATTACTGTACAGACTATTTTTTTTTTTTTTAAAGTATGCATGCACGAGGTGTGCGTCGCCGCCGAGAACAGCCTTTCAAGTTTGAGACCCCATTCCCGAAGACAATTTGTCAGAAACTGCTTACCCAGCCACAAACAGGTAAGTGATGCTCTCAATTTCCCCTAACCCAACCCTTATACTAAATTATTAAACTCCCATTACCCCAACCTCCTTGCAATCTAACCCCAGGGTCCAGATTTACTAAACTGCAGGAATTCTCGAATATGTAAAAACAAAGTGAGAGCTAGAATCTGATTGGTTGCTATAGGCAACATCTCCCCTTTTGCAAACCCGCAGCTTAGTAAATCTGGCCCCAAGCCTCCCTTAATCGCAGCCTAACCCTAAGATTCTCTTCCCCACAGCCTAACCCTAATAACACCCTACTAAAACAAATCCCTTCCCCTGCACTTGTGTTGTGTAAGGCAGCAGCTCTTCAGTGGGATTTTCTGAATTTGGTCGTATTTTAAAATATACACAGCAGACAAATTGCTTTCGGTCGTGTGTAAATGTAAAATGGTTGTTCGCAGCACCGAACCCTGGTTAAACAATGGATTCAGATTTTAACAAAAAACCTTAAATGGACAATTGAATGTGAAATATATCCATAAAACAAAACCAAAAAAAAATATAAAAAAAACCACAACAAAAAAACATTATACACACACACACACACGTTAATTCTCTCTAAATACATCCATCAGCGTTGTGAACATAGAATGGGCATAAGAGAATCTGCCGAAAACGTAGGGAGAGGCTCCTCATCTACCAGCAGTGCAATGTCGTGCGGCTGAAAGCTACTGTCCTAGTTTCCACACAATACTTGCACCTCCTGCGCCACGCCAGACTAGGCCTACCATTTTATATAATCAAAGCAACAATTTAGGACCCGATTCACACTTAATTTGCAGACGTACCAGATCCATAAGCTTTATTCAGAAATATGCCATAAAATTAAGTTAACCACAACCCGCAATCTTTAAGTGCGGATGCGTTTCCTTATTGTGAACCACACAGAGGCCATTTTTACTTTGAAAATGGTTTAGCCAAGCTGTGAACTTGAACCTTCTTTACCCTTACTCCCAAATTCTGAATCAGTCCCTTAAAGTTAATGTGCATTCACTTAACCACAACGCAAATGTTGATTAATTCAAAACTTTTGTATTTAGCTGTAGATTATTTTACCATTTGTTTTTTGCTAATAATAATGCCACATTGTAAGTTTAACCCTTTATGTGCCTTGGAGCAACAAGCTACCTGTGTAATGTATGCTAATTGCTATTTATATACTGTATTTCCCCATGTACAAGACGCACCTTAATTTTGAGGTCCCAAAATTAAAAGTGCATCTTGTACATGGGGAAATGCCCCCCTCTCCCCTCTCAGGTTTTCTTACCTTTCAGGATCATCCACAGAGCGGGACTGCGGCCACAATATGACATCCTGCAGTGGCCGAGACTGGGAAATGAAGTCACTTCATATTCTGGCCGCAGTCCCGCGCAGTGGATGATCCTTAAAGGTAAGAAAACTTTGAAGGGGAGGAAGCTGGAGCCTAGACTTCATTTAAGCATCCAGCTGCAGTCAGACTGTGACTGGATGCTAATATAGTAACCCCCCTGTATAAGAAGCATATAAAACATTAGTTTACTTCAATATTTTTTGTTAAAATTACCAAAAATTTATGAAAAATAGAATTCTAGTGTTAAAGAGTTTATGGCATCAAAGCCATACTGTCCATCAGTAGCCCGCGTGAAGCTAGAGTTTGCCCCTCTAGCCATGCATGTGGACTCATTCTATGCAGTTGTGTGAATCAGTCCTAAGTCAGCCGTGTCTGTGAACCAGTTGGCCATGGTTCCCGTGCGTAGGTTTGATTTCTAGGAACGTGCAGTATAACAGCTCTTAAAAATACGCACAGAGAATCTGCACTTGTGAATCAGGGCAACGGTCGCCAAACATTTCATGTATATCCCATAGACCACATATGAACATTTCCTACCCTACCAACAGCTGTAACTAGAAATTTCAGCGCCAGGAGCAAAGAGGAAAAATGGTGACCCCTGACCCTGGACTCCAAGCCAATTTAACCACAAATATTAGCTTACTGGTGCCCCCTTAAGATTTGCACCCTGGGCGGCCGACCCTGCTACCATTACCTTCAGACAAATGTACTGAACTAGTTTTGTTCACAATTCGTTATGGTGCTCATTTCGAGCAATAAACAATTAAGAAAAAATAATCATATACATTAAGTAACAGATTGATGCCAAAGGCAGCTTGAAGCTGCACATTTTACACAGATTGATGCTAAAAAAACTAAACATTTTCCATTTCCTCCTGTTACAAAAATGGATCATAACATCACCAAGTTTCCTACTGACAAAACAAACCCACAGCTGTCACTGAATTCCTAATCAACAGAGCATATTCTTTCACACACGGCACAAATTAATTTCAACCTATATTTTCCAGACTGCCCTCCTTAAGTTAGTCAGATCCAGACTTCCTTTGTCCTTACACCAAGAGCTCCGAGTGCAGCAGTAACGAACATTCGATGCCTGATACCCTGTGGATCCAGCCTTCTTTCCTTGCAAGGGGAGGCCACTCCCCCTGACTCCCACAGATTGTTTTATCTGACCACCACCTTAAAACATTTAAGCAAAGATGGCACAAAAGTCTGCATAGCTCTATACTATACACACACACGCACAGCCCTCCAATTAGCAGAATGACGGAATTTACTACATCACGCCCTTCCTGCATTAGGACTTCCTTTGTTGGTGTACATATTCTAACTTCTGTTGAAGTAGAGGATCATAGGAGCAGAAAATCACACATCATGCGGAATAGGACTTGAAATCGTTAAGTACATATTGTGTACTAGATCGGCTTGTGAGAAAAACATGGAACTGTACCCACTAGATTATTGCATAAAAACTTGAAAGTCCTGAATTCCAAATAATTTGGATGAATTATTGTAAAAAGAGATACTGGAAAGTTGACAAACACTTAAATTAATTATCTGCAAAAAAACAAATATAAAGGTTCCCAGTAAAAATTAGAGCATTTCTTTTGTCAGTGTATGTTGTTTTTACAATTGTGGTCAGAGAGAGAACTTAACACTAACTGTGCTCAAATGTTGGAATACCCAGTTTCTTATAACTAAAAACAAAGATAAATTGTCATTAGATTTTCAGATTAGATTGTCACTCTACTGTACTTGAGCATTTTATGTGGGAGCATCACCTTGGATTAAATCCAGACTTACTACATGGGAGCATTTTTCGATCACTAAAATCCTAAAACTTTTGGAAAGCAGCGTATGCACCAGCATTACTTTTCCAGTTCAGATCCAGAATTCATTCCTGGATAAAATTCTGATGGAAGGCAGGATGTTTCAAGGATTTTAAGCGTTTTCGTTCTGTGGCAAGGATGCAGATACTACATTAAGGGCTGGCTTCAGCCTTTCGTACTAACCAGCATTCCACAACTTCCCCATTTTACATAGGGACGGTTCATAAAAGTTAAGGTAGGATTCTTGGGGCCAGATTTACCAAGTTGCCGATAGCAGTCATCAGATTGTAGCTGACATTTTAGAGTATGTAATAGGAAAGTCAGAGCTAGAATCGGATCGCTTGCTGTGGGCAATATCCCCACTTTTGCTTTTCTGTAGCTTATGGGATCCAGCCCTTGGAGTGCAACTCCGTAGGCACAAGGAAAGTGGTTCGCACAGAGGTTACGATACAGCAGGGATCTGGTATCGGACATGAACACATTGTATGAAACACATATACACAGATCATACAGTATTTTTGCTGTGCTGAAAGGTTAGCGTGGAGTGAAAGGATTATTTACATGACAGACCACTTCTCATGTTTGGGTGGGGGAGGACGGCCATTCTGGATGTACACTGATGGACAGCTCCATTCCTTGCAACATGTCACAGGCATTCGCACAAGCTGCATTAGCCCACTGCAGTTCTCCTGCAAACCCCATACATGTTAAGTGCTGGGTTACCCAACTTGGGATTTATTCTTTCATCAAATTTCCCAGTTACCTGTTGTCCTGCTGACCAGTATTTGTCAAGGCCAGATTGACATGTTGATACACTCAATCCAAAGATCAATTGTCAAATGCATGTTACACCTATAATCAGTACAAGTGCACAGAGGCAAGAACTAGCACAATGCCAATAGTCAATCATCATCAAAGATGACACTTACTTAAAAAATTATAAAAAAAAAATAAAAATTTAGAGGGGGGTAATTCCATACCTAAACAGTACAAATATTGGGGGGGTGTTCAACCCAAAAGAGTTTATTGACTTTACTGAACAATAAGCTATCTAAGTTTCCAGAAATAACCAAATGTTTACAGCTAGGAATTAGCACTATGCATATTATAACCAACAGCTTCAGTGGAGAAAGCTACTGAAACTTAGAGCTAGACCAGTGCATATAAATATCAGCCACCAGAAAAAAGAACAGGCAAAAACTTGCAAACTACCTGTCCATCAGCAGCCAAAAGGTTTATTAACTCTATGGCCTAGATTTAATAAGCTGCAGGAAAGGAAAAGCGGAGATTTTGCCCATAGAAACCAATCAATTCTAGCTGACCTTCTCTAGTATATAATAGGAAAGAGAGCTAGAATCTGATTGGTTTCTATGGGCAACAGCTCCACTTTTCCTTTCCCACAGCTTAGTAAACCTGGCACCACGTATCAAAGTTTCCACCACCTCTTGAACTTGTTGCATTTAAGGTTTTGTACATTTGTGTTATTTGTTTGTTGTGTCATGATCTTATCAATATATTAAAATAGGTTTATAAATGCATAAAAAATCCTAGAAAAAAAACCTAAAAGTAAAAAATAGCACCCATGTTGCATGTGGTGTATAAAATTATTAAAAAAAAAAAATTATATATTATTTATTACAATTTTTCAGAGCAAAATCTAGCCACCACATCTAAAATAGTCAACATGGTGCCTTCGATTTTAATTCCCATTGTTTACGGAGCTTAAAAAGCCTTTTAAAGCCTGGGGTAATATTACAGACATATAGTACACATTATGGGCCTGATCCAGACATACGCCTGCCCATGCTTTTACGTTTTTCGTAAGCGTAAAAGCGCCTATTTTTACTTACTGCACAAGTGCGCGGCAGATATTAGGCAAATAAATGCTGAACGTATGGGCCTTGAGCATACCAGCTTCGTAACACCACAAGAAGGAGTGTGCCAGCCATACGAAACCCGTAATTTCACTTCCTGGGTGGGGAGAGGTATTTAAACCGTACAGTATGGGCGTGCTAAGTGTCGTAAATACACATGGATGCTACGGATGCCCGGCGTTATGCTCAGAAAAGTTAGGGTAGGGTTTGGTGGGCTTAAGACAGCATAAATACAGACAAGGAAAGTGCCTAGGGAAGTGCTTCGTAGGTACGCTGGTGTATATACACGATACGCACGCTGGCGTATTATTTGCGTAGGTCTAGATCAGGCCTATGTACTTTTTTTTTTTTTTTTTACATTTAATGTATCCGGTACAAAATATTGAAAAAAAAAATTGTTTAAAAGCCTGTAAACATATAGCTTAAAATAGTAGAACATTTATGCCATAAAGTTATAGCTAAAATGCAAATAAATCTAAAAATCAAAAAGGCATCAGTCAGGAGGGCATAAAATTTGAAAAAAACAAACAAAACAAAACACCACTGGTGACAAAAGGCATTTTAACACTTCTCAGATATACAAGTCACCTGTTATAAACATGCAATACCTTTCTCCGATCAGCTCTGTTCATAAGTTTCTTCCAAGTGTTAGGGTCATTTCAAGGTGGGAAAAAAAAAAAAAAGTAAAAAGAAGAAAGGATACAGCCTTAGAGCTCCATGATTTGTGCCAATCGCAAGAATCTTCTGTACTGGATCAAACGCCATCGCAGAGGGCTCAAATGGGAATCCATGGCGAACCGTCTAACCACAGATGACATGAGGAAACAAAATATATATTTATGAAAAGGAGTGCATTTCATAAAAATCTGTAAATCTGTAAAGATACATCATCTAAGCAAAGCAGACATTATTCAAATACTTTACCAAAAAAAAAAAAAATATATATATTATTATATATATATGTATATATGTATGTGTGTGTGTAATATGAACATAATACAACCAAAATGCATGTTGTGTTGCAGTAGGTGCACCATGCGGGTAATATAATTTAACCCCTTTTGACTAAGTTTCACTAATTATGGTGGAAAGGAGGTAAATCTCTCACTCTGAAAGTGGACAAATCAGCAAGGCCAGATACATAGCCTCTAAAATGACCCATTCCATGAAGTATAAAATACTCTGCTTCTCAGTTTCCAACTGTCAGTTACTATGGTAACCACCTTTGCTGAAGAGACAAATAGTTTTTTTAAATATCAGTAAAATCAATTCACCAGGTGAGTGCGACAGATGGAAGCTCAGGTGCAGTGTATTTTGAATCTAATAGAATGTGTCA
>WWET01002471.1:141862-167932 GCA_011038615.1 Limnodynastes dumerilii
ATATATAAAATTGTAATCATTTGAGTTCTACATTAACGAAAATTTAGCACTTAAACAGAGGGACTTCTGAAATTTTGTAATTCAATAGCTCCATGCGATGACTTCAAGAACCAAGTCAAAAGTCAATCTAGTTATCAATTTTTGTATGCTATAGGCCAAACAAAAATAGTTCCCCTGAGAGAACTTATACCACACAGAAATAATATCAGTACCATAAATCAAATATTTGTTAGGAATGCCTTTAAAAATTCAAAAACAAGTGTCAGAAGCACTTTATGCTTTTTCATTAGTAGCCACACAATACGGCAATATGAAGGTTTATAAAATATGGTACTTAAAAAGGAACTCGCAATCACTCATGCACATTAGCTAGATGGGCATTAATACATACATTAACAATACATGATGCAAAACAAAGTATAAAAAAACATATTTTTCAATACATACACACACACACACACACACACACACACACACCCACCCCCCTCTATTCTTTACAGCAACATGGCTCTCAAACAAGTGCATTATATCTCTAGGAAAATACTACATTCTATAAAAAAAAAAAAATCAAATTTATAATATTATGTTTAGTTTACTTTTAATATTGCAAGCTTCCCAGCACTATCATAATACAATACATATGACCATATGAAAACTAGAGCTAGGCCACAAGTGTTTGTTTTTTTCTGTATAGTGCCCAAAAAATGCAAATAAAAAAATTAAAATAAAGCAACTATTAGAAATTGGCATACTGTAATACAGACACAATGCACTATTCTTCCTTAGACATCATGTGCAGTCAGCTGTCACATCCCAGCATTTTCTAGCTTCTATGATAGAGGCCTGCAATGTCACACATCTATGTAAAATAAAGTCTCACACACCCCCTCCCCATATACTGAGAATAGGCTGTAAACTATGTCTAAATACATATAATATGGACTTAAAAATAAAGGTAGTGGGACATAGCCATGTTTTTTATATGCAGAGAACTATAGTACTTAAAATGCAGCACACAACAAAACAAATGAGATTATCAGAATAATAAACAATATGTAAGTTGGTTCTGGTTGCCCTTGGTAGACAAAAAGATTTGTTATTAGAATGAAAAAATAAAACAAATACATACAAAAGTCTTGATAACAGCTGACATTATTTCTATCAGAATGGGGAAATTGACAAGATGAGGAGAGAGGGGAGGAATTGACAAGGTGGGGGGAGCCTGATTTCAGGAAACACAACCCAAAAAGAATTATAAATGGTGCAGAGCTTTCCCAGATGCCCTTCAAGCCACACGAGGACAAGACAACCTGAAATAGCCTAACAATGAAGAAAACCTATATGAATTCTTGGACAATATATGTGAATGAGACTCATGTTAAATGCTGGAAAATATAAAATGAGTGGTCATAGCCTATATAAGTATGCACCTCTACAATTTGACTAGAGCCATGAGATGTACAATTCATCTATGTTGTAACCTGAACACTGCATTTGTAGTAGTATGTACATTCAGAAAACACTCCTGCTAGTTCCAATATGCTGGAGATAATCAAACAGTAAGGATAGCACTATGCTTGGTAAATATGCACATTCATGAAATGGCCTATGCTAGAACAAACAGTACAGACAAATTCCTGTTTCCAGAGAATGTGATGTGGGAAGGTAATTAAAATACTGCTTATCACACAATGCAACAATCATACTGTATAAGTGTAGTGTCGTTGCATGCAGATAGATGTTACAGACATTACACAGGGGGAGGGCTTATTGCAGGAGATGACAATGCTAGTAATAAATAGTACTCATCCCAATTCACCTTGCAGAGCTGGAAGTGCTCGGACTGAAGGGTCTCTGGGATGTCCACCTCCTTGTTTCCAGGCTGGGATGAAGCAGACGATGAAGAGGAGGAGGAAGCGGCTGCCAGCACCTTCCTGATGTAAAATTTCTTCATGGTCACCGCTTCCCTTCTCTGCCTCTTGTTCCACCACTTTCTCCTCCACCACCACCACCTCCTCCTCCTCCAGATCCCACTCTCCTCTCACCCCCCACCTTTCCTCTCCTCCTCCTTTTTTTCTCGTTTTGTGTGTTGCTGTGGATGATGGGCACCCCACGCACAGGAGGGTCCTGGCCCCTGGGGCTGAGGGGAAGGATATGCTGTTGCTGTCGCCCTGTAGCTGATGGGCACCTTACACACAGGAGGGTTCTGGCCCCTCGGGCTGGGGAACGAAGAGGGAGGTGATGTGCTGCAGGTGTCGACCTGTGGCTGATGGGCACCTCACACACACACAGGAGGGTCTTGGCCACTGGGGCCGGTGGAGAAAAGGGAGGGGGTGTGCTGCAGGTGAGCGGTGCTGGAGTGGAGGCACAGCTACGGATAACAAGGGGAGATGTCTTGACGTTTATCGTGTTGTCCAAACGCGAAAATCGCTCATTCAGCCAGAAATACTGCAAACAGGAGAAATATCAATACAAATCAAGAAGGAGCAACAAGGAGGATGGATTTGGAGGAAATAAATCCACGGGTAATTCCTTTAATGCATAAATCCAGCAGCTCTTGTCTAGGAGGAGGGAGGAGACATGCAGGTGCTCCTCTTGGCCCAGGTTGAGGGTACAGATGTGCCAGCCTGGGTGTTTGTATATCAGTATGATCCCTGTCTCTTGCCTGTGCTGCACTGGAAGTGACAGCAGCCAGCCACCAGCTCCTCTTCCCTCCCCTTCCTTCCTCTCTCCTCCGTCTTTATACCCCTCCCCTTCCCTCACTGTCACATTTTCCTGGTTCTGGACTCCATGTTAGCTTTGCCACTCCTGACTTTACTATATTAATGTCCGCTTACGATGCAATAATTAGGTAGTTAAAGTGTGTCTCAGCTTGCTGCAGTACCGTGTCCCTGATGTCTGTCTCCTCAGCTACACCTGGCCGCCTGTGCCTGCTGTCACTCTGACCATTGCTCCTCCCTCTGGTCCTCCCCCTTACCTCTGAAATGCAAACACTGGCCGCCTTATCACCATTTTCAGGACTGTTGCTTTATATATTTTGAAATATATATGTAATTTTTTTTGTCTCGCTTTCAAATCATAGCATTCATGTTTTTATGTTCTCTAGTCAAGTTACAAATCACAACATTGGTTTTATTTTGTTTTCTGGTTCGTAGAACTGCAAATCCCAACATGGTTTTGAATATTCAGGTAGATCTCAAGCTGAGGGAACACCCATTGTTCAGTCCGTTAAATTTGTTATGAAACTGTAGGCCATGCTGGGACTTGTAGTGTCATTTGTAACCCTCGGTAGGTATTTTTAATTTACAAGATTCCATAAACCTAAGATACGTATTCCGATGTCCACCTCTACACTAATATCAAGAGCTCTCATATATGCATCTTAAACATGATTCAATTGCACTTTTTGTAATTTTAAGGACCAGGAAGTGTTGGCCTTTTACTTTTTTTTTTAAAGATTAAATTTATTCAAATTATGGTAACCAGAGAAATAAATTCATGGACTGGATCCAGAATTACTCCAAGCACAGCACCTGGGGATCTGTTCTCTCTTAAAATGGGGATTAATCTGAAGACTAGATAGCACAGTGTGTGTAGAGCACACCTAGGCTATTCTGTAAAATTTTAATACCAAACAACTCTCTTTGCACTCACATCTTTATGCCGACTGGATCTGGTAAATAGTTGTAACAAGTTTAAGATGCCTCCCCTATCCTTGTATTTTCCACAATACAGTGTTTATAAACAAAAAACAAATATTTTACTTGCACTGGTTCTGGCAAATTTTAAGTGTTATTTTACTTGCCACATTCACAAGTTTTCAGCATGAATAATATCCTTACATGTATTTCATGAATGAAATTGTTGTTGCCACTACTAAAATAAAGAGAAGAAAAATAACCCTGAAATACAGAACATATTGTTTAGGTGGTATTACCTAATAGCATTAAAATCTATTTTCAGAGAAAAATTAATTCCTTCCCCAGAAGATTTTTCCATTCAAAGTGACAGACAGACACATCTGGCAATTAATGAGTATCAGGTGTCACAGACTTGAGAATCACAGTATATTCCATCAGTGTTCATGCTCACCAGGCATAATGGTAATTTAAATCAAGTAAATGAAATACTAATAGATAAACGTGAAAACTTAATACAGTTATATATGAGCAAAAATTTTATATTTATCATCCTTAAAATGACTTTACAAATTAATGGATTTATCACCTGGATATCCACAGAAGCAACATTTGTAATGTTATTGTTTATAAGGGTTTAAAGTTCTCCATGCAATTTGGTTAATAAATTTGGGTACTTGTTCATCTTTGCGGCCCCCTGCTGGACTACGCAGAACCCATTAATCAGTGCTCGTGCGGCATAGCAGGGATACGCAACTTACATAGTGGCAGGGGCCGCAAAGATGAGGAAGTAACTAAATTTGTTAAAGCAGATTACTTAGGGGTTAAATCATTTTTTCTTCTTTAAGATCATGATGAAACTTGCCTCATTGCTAATATTGATTTTACTATAGTTTTACTTTTAACAATATAACATTTTGTTTCCCACAGCCTATAAACACTAAGGACAAGATTTACTAAATTGCAAAAGTGGAAATGTTGCCTATAGCAGGCAATCAGATTGTAGCCGACATTTTCTAGTATGTAATGGGAAAGAGAGCTAAAATTGGATTGGATGCTATCGGCAACATTTCCACTTTTCAATTCCCATAGCTTAGTAAATCTAGCCATTCCATCAATTATCCAGTTACCCTCCAATAATAACACAACATAATACAATAGAGAGGACTATGTTAGCGCATGGTACCTTTTGAGCTTCCTTTGAAACTTGAGGAACAAACCATGCTCTGGATCCAGACTTAAGTAAGTGCTTGAAATTAGTTACTCCTGGGCTAAACCATGTTGATTGCAAGGGAGCCATATTTCATCTGTTGCAAACACTATTAGAGTTGAGAGAGGTGATGTTTCCTATCCCAAGTCTAAATAACAGTGTGATAGTAAAGCTGGTCAGTATCTGTATGCAGTAAGCAATTCAAAGATATATCCCTGCATGCAGAGAATACAATTAACTTGACTCCCCTGCAATCAACATAGTTTAGCCCAGGAGTAACTAATTTCAAGCACTTACTTAAGACTGGATCTAGCCCCATACCAGTTATCAATAGTATAATAACTTCAAATAAATGCATCCATCCGCAGTGCTATGAGAAGAGTCAGGGATAAAGAAGGCTACAGAAGTATTTGTAAGGCTTTCTCTAAAATTAAACATGATTGAGACAGGTAGGTGGTTTTGCAAATGATCTACATGAAGAACCAAAATGTTAACTTTTGTTTTAAACTACACTTTTGGAAATATAAGAATAACAATAAGAACTTTATGAAGTTCCCATTTGATTTAGTTATTATATTTTAGTAAGTTCAATCTAGCATTATGCTTTAGTTGATTATACATTACTTTTTATTGTTCACTTGTATGTACAGCAGAGTTCTCAAGTACCACCTGTGGATCTTTTCACATATGTCAGTCAGTAATGAAAACACCTGTGCTCCAGCAAGAAGACCTAGAAAACAGGGGCTGATCCAGAGCAAATTAACTTTAATTATTTTACATGCAGTGAGAGTACTTTGATACTTACACATTTTTTTAGGTGCATGCGTAGATGAACTGCAAGAGGGCACATTAAAATTGGGGAAGCAAACTTAGAATTGAGAGGTGAAGTTTCTTAACTTCACCTCTAAATTCTGCCTTCACTCACAGTTCAGCATGGTTTAGCTCTGGTCTACACTGCAACTGTCTTGCGGTTACTCTTAAACTCTGAATAAGCCCTGCAGTGTTCGTGCTATGATTCAGAGTCTAATATGGAATCCCAAACGTTGTACATAAGAGTTGCGCGTTTTCGCGGAAATGTAGGGGAAAAGGGCAGACCTGTCATCCCTGCAGTTGGAGCCGTATGGCCAAAGGCTGCTGCCCACTGATAGTTTCCTATGTTTTTAAATTAGTTTTTTAATGTATGCATATCCAGCATTTAAAAACCCATTTAAATGCTTTTTTTAAAATCAGTTACTACAATGCCAGAGCATAGTAGCGATATTCACCTGCAATGCTGACATTAAATAAAAATAAATTTAAAGGAAAGTATTTTAGTCATTATTTCATGGACGTTGTTTTATTTTATTTTTTTCTAATATGTGGATCCCTGTCTTTCAAGTACAATCACAGGAGATGATGTAAACTTTTCAAGGAAGTACAGGTACCATACCCTGCAACTGCGCCTATTTAAACACCCCTAGAAAAACACCCCTTCTCTCCTTTATACATCGTGGAGCTCCCTTTTACACTAGCGCAGAGCAGACAGATTTGGGCACAGGCAGATGGACAGCACTGCGCCCATCTTTCAGTGCACACTCACATTCTGTGCATGCGCAGTGTGATTTCCCACTGCGCTTTTACATGAAAAACACATAGAAGCACAGCTCTTAAACAGAGCTAAACACAGCTCCTACTTGAAGCCTTGGCTGAGAACCCCATATGTACAGTATTGTACATCTAAAAGCAAGAATTTTTACTTATTTATACATATGAAAACAAGATTTTTATTTTCCGCTCACATTGTAATGTACTTTAATTGAACTGTGAGGGCATTTGTTTTGTTATTGTTTTATAATGAAAAGAGGAGTTTAATGCACCAGATTTTTGTTTTTTCTTAGACAATGGGCCAGATTTACTAAGCTGCGGGTTTGGAAAAGTGGCGATGTTGCCCATAGCAACCAATCAGATTCTAGCTGACATTCTCTAATATGTACTATTTAAATGAAATCTAGAATCTGATTAGTTGCTATGGGCAACATCTCTACTTTTCCAAACCCGCAGCTTAGTAAATCTGGCTTATTGCTGACATTCTCTAGTATGTGAAATGGGGGGTATACCTAGCGCTAAATACAGGTGGAGTATTCACACATGAACACACAAGGGGGCATGTGTGAATACTCTACCTGTATTTAGAGCTGGGTGTACCCCCCCATTCCCCTTTTGAGCCTAATATTTGGAGTTAGGGTAGCTCCTAGATACTTTCAGCAGCATAAGCAGGTTTTTCCCCTTACTCTTTGACAGCACAGTCAGTTCCAGCCTATATATTCTCTAGTATATAATAGTTAAATGAGATCTAAAATCTGCTATGGGCAGAATCTCCACTTTTTCAAACCAGCAGTTTAGTAAATCTGGCACAAAATGTTTATACGGACAATCGTGTGTGAATAAAATATTGTTGGGAAAGTTAGCATTGAAGACAGAATTTGCAATCCTCTTCACTGATCCTGCAGGCAGTGAGAGTTGAGTGAATCCGCTTATGTTAGCTGGTTCCTGGCTTGTACTTTGACGTTTTAAACCCACATTCTCTGGTCGAGAGTGACATTTGGTATGCTTGTATTTTAAAAAGTGTTGTCTGTCAATTTTAATAAATGGAAATTATTTCAAAATGAAGCACTTCCTATTATTTTCTAGACATTACAAAATATCGGGCAGTTCAGAAACTGAACCAGAGCTTGGGAAGCAGCGGTCCTAAGAAAGAAAGAAAGGGGACCTGGAGCATACACTTTGTGACCTATGTAAAGCAAGTGGATACATTAAAGATGGACTTTTATTTATGGCTGGATTATTCAAATATTTGGACCGAGTGCACTGAATTTGTTTGTAATATAGATATATATAAAATGTGTGTGTGAGACATTATTGTCTGTATTAAATTATATGTTATATATAATAACGTGTATATACGAGATATGTCTATAAAATAACGAGACTGTGATTCCACCTATTAAACAAAGCAGTCAGAACCGGTTATAACTGCATACGTAGTGACCTTGAACATGTGGCAGAATGGGTTCCAGAAGGCATAACAGGTAACCAGCATTATTATAAGGAAGTTTTGAAAAAACTTTCATTCTTCACCAGGACAATGCGCCTGCTCACAGCACTTTCTGTGAAGCAGTTTTTGACCAACAATCACATTACTACACTTGAACATCCTCCATATTCGCCCGATTTAGCACCTTGTGACTTTTATCTTTTCCCAAAAGTTAAATCAGTGCTTAAAGGGACACATTTTGAGTCAGTTAATGCTGTAAAGAAGAAAACGGCAGATATGTGGAATCAACTGACAGAAATTGATTTGCTCCATGCCTTCGACCAGTGGAAAACAAGACTACAGCTATGTATTAGTGCAAATCGTGAGTATATTACATTTGTAATACCAATAAATAAAAGTGAGTTATCTAATAGACATGCCTCATGTGTGTATATATATATGTACATATACATAACTCATTTTGGGGAGATTATATAAATGTATATGTGTGTTTAACATAAAAATGACCATTATTCCATCCTCCTGTAATCCAGTGAATTGAGGGGCTTAAATATGTCTGGTATAAGAAAAAACTGACCAATACATAGAAACATAATCTTCTTTTTATTTTATGAATATTTAACCTGTTTTTTGTGAGTTAGATCATAACCCAGGCTTTTATTTCTTTTATGCAAGTCTTATGGCTGCCTAGATAGGTAAGGGAAGTTTAGGAGGATTCTTCTTGCTGACAGCCACTGTGCTATAATATCCCATCCATTCTGCAGGAGTTTTTCTGCCCAGTTAGCTGACAATTATCAAATGTGCCCAGGACAAAAATGACAAATATTCAAACATTAAAACAAGCATAAATAGTAAAGTTGTCCTGTATTTGTGTGTTCCATTCAAAACAAAATATATAGTTAAAAAAAATCTATTAATTTGCAAAGATTCCATTGCAGCAAGATTATCCTGGAGCAACTATTTTTTAGTTTCCTCGTTAATTGCTATGATATGCAGTTGCTTTGTATTTACCCAGACTTACTTATGATTTTAGTATACTGCAGCAAGATGATGCTGCTGAAGTATGAAGGCATTACTGGAGAGAAGCCTATTTCCTTTTTGTGGTGGTGGGTATCAAAGGAATTGTTTTTCAGCAGTCACCTCACGTTTATGGCCATTAAGTCGTGTGGAGGGAGATAACCAGTGGGTCAGTGAATTAAGGTCATAGGAAAGAAGCCAGCATGGAGGAGTTCCCAGCTAACGGATGAAATCAGTGCACAACAATGGGGCATATTGCTTTTCGATTTGTATTCTGTGGTAATGTCTCTCTTGCTCACATTGTTGAACATTATGGCCCTGATCCAGATCTCTGTGCATTTTTTTTGTATGTACAAAGATCTGGTATTCCTCACGAGAGGGGGAGTGCACTTACATGTCCAGAACCCTTCCTTGACTGCTCTGCACGGATCTGTGTCCGTTTGGACACAGATCCATGTGGAACTGCTGTCGCTGTCACTGGCATTTCATTTACATACCTGTCCCCGCCTGAGTTCCATGCCCTAGGAGATCCACAGTGTATGTGCAGATGTAAGAGGCTTGTGTAAGTCCACTAACATTATTAAATGAGGATCAGGCCCTATACCAATAATATTGGAAGTTTCCCAGATGCTGATTATAAGAGAGTACAGTATATGAGAAAAAATAATTATGTGAAATTTCCAAAATTGTACAGTCCTCTATCATAGACTTCAGAAATGGCAGGATTATGGAAATGCATATATCTACTTTTTATATTGCAGTGATGTTTACTTTGTTAATAGCTATGGAATTTCAATTTGTTCCTTCATAGGAATGCTTGTTTCATTTCAGTTGCTCTACGTTCAACTGTCTCATTGATTTGCAAATTAAATTTTTCTTTTTCTCAGAAATTCGAAGAACCATGATCTTGTGTGATTTGACTAAAATGTGGCTGGATAACTTTCTGTGCTGTACTTCTTACATTGCTGTTTGTGCAATATTCGTAAGTGCTTGCTTTACAGTCACAAGTATTATTGTGTCATTTTTTGTTTATTGTAATACATTGGAGCATATGTTCAAGGATTAAGGTAGCAGGGATGATAGCCGCTTTATATGAAAAAGTATGTGAACTTTATTTCGTTTTACAACATTAACAATTTGAGGTATTTTACTTTTGCAGTTTGATTCTACCAGATATAAATGTATCCATTATAAGGGGTGTAGTCTCTGCAATGGCCCGTTTTTAGCCGGAAGCTTAATTGTTATATCATTTTGCCTTTTAAACGCTGAAAAGTTCAATCCCAAAATAGTTAGCATGTCAAATAGTCTTATATCAACAAGGTACATATTCATATCTCACGGTAAACTTCCAACATTAACATCAGTCGCAGCTTTAGTGCCGCAAAGTATCTCTTGAAAGACAGATCATTGAAACAGAGAACAACACTCCTTTTATATTATTGTAATTTAATAGTCACGCAAATAAAATACAGTGTTTGCCAACTTATGGGAGGGAGTATGTAGATTGTACAGTAAGAGTATGCTAAGTGCCCTCCACTGTATCCAGACAAATCCTAAGGTAGAAGTCAATTGTTGTAAGTCTGTGCATGCGTGAGGAGTGGTCGTTTCCTGCCCACATGGTTGTATCCAGTGGAAATTTGGATTCCTGGATCCAAGGGGCACAAGTCACAATATTGTCCAGTGTCATACTAAATTCACCCCAGCCAGTCCAGTCAATTGTGTAAAATGAGGAAAAGATCATATATTTTGTGCGTGTGTGTGCGTATGCGCATGCATTTATATGTAAAAGATACTTGCATTCTGTTTCCATGTCACTAGATGGTAGCAGTTACTGGTTGTGCATCTCTCTGGTCTAGCATACTGTATTTGCGGGTTATTTGAAACATAAATAGGCCCCATCTATACTCCTGTGTCATTAAGTCTTTTCTAGATGTACTGAAAGTTTGTTATGTAGCTCCATTTATTATTGCATTTGTCTTTTCAGTATACTACAGTATACTCTGAACTATGTATTCGGGTTCTCAATATTGACCGTAGACCACTATTAATTCTACTCCTTACTGGAAATCTTGTCTATGCAATTTGCACTCTTGTACTGGTATTTCCTGTTCTGTTTGATTTTTCCTCACTGGTTTCCTATGTGAGTGCATGCATTGTTTTGCTGTTATAATTTAGTGGGGGGTGAAACGTGAACTGTAAACTAGATAAATATATAGGACCGGATTCACACATAAATGTGAGATTCTTAAGTGCGGATACAAATGTATCTGCACCTACTTCTCTGGTCCCCTCCCCCGCTCTGCCCCTGTTTTTAGGTGCCTAATGGCACTTACGAATGCCATAGGCAACCTTAACTAGCTGAGCGTATTTTCCCTCTTAAGGAGAGAACATATGCACAGAAAATCCACAGCCCTCCCCTCCAGCCTATTCTACATCCCTCCCCCCACCCACTTTACCTGACTTTCCCCAACTTTCCCCAGGTGTTGCTGTGGCATGCCTCCTCTTACCTAACAAACTATGGGCCTGATTCAGACTTAAGTACGAGCTTGAAATTGAGTGGAAAGTTACTCCTGGTCTAAATCATGTTGATTGCAGGGGAGTTATATTTCATCTGCTGCAAACAGTATTAGAGTTAAGAGATGATGTTTCCTATCCCCAGTCTAAATAGCAATGTAAAAGTAAAGCTGGTCAGTATCTGTGTGCAGTAAACCATTTAAAGATATATGCCTGTATGAAAAATATATACAATTAACGTTACTCCCCCTGAAATCAACATGGTTTTGCCCAGGTGTAACTTTCCTCTCTTAGGTCTGATTCAGTCTGATTCAGACTTAAGAAGGAGCTTGAAAATAAGGACCTGATTCACACTTAAGAATCTTCTTAAAATAAGAACTTAAAGTCACTCCTGTCCATGTTGATTGCAGGGGGAATTAATTTATTTGTATTCTTTGCATGCAGGGATATATCTTTGAATTGCTTACTGCACACAGATACTGACCAGCTTTACTATTACACTGTTATTTAGACTTGGGCTGGGAAATATCACCTCTAAACACTAGATGGGCGGGGGGAGGCAGGGAGATGAGGGAAAGTGGGCGCGGGCAGACACTTAGGATCGCAAATAAACGCTACTACTTCCCTTAAGATCTCAAATGACAGCGCAGAGTTAGGGTTAGTCAGTGGTGGTCTAACTTTAAGATCCGCCGCTGTTTGCAAGGGGAGTGACTGTTTATGCAGTGGGCTGTAACCTGGTAAGATCTTAACTAAGGTGTGTATATTTGCGATCTTTTTGCAATCGCATCTCTGAATCACCCCCTATGTTCCCCCCATAATAGGGTTTTAGCTCATATAGAGCCCTATAGTGAGGGAAAGGAGGAGATATAATAGACAATTATGGGGGGAAATCAGAACACAATTAAGTTTAAATAAATAGCTTGTGGAACATAAATAGTCCAATAATACTATATATATGCCCCATAATAAAGCTTTCTTCTGGTATTTCTTTTTAATTGTACTCAAATTATTCTCTATTTCAAATTATAAATAAATGAATAATAAGGAAATCATTTATTATAACATTTTACCATCAATTTAAACTAGAGGGTTGTAGGTTTAGATCAGGCATAGGCAACCTGTGGCTCTCCAGGTGTTACGAAACTACAACTCCCAGCATGCTTAACTGCAAAAACATAGCAGATACCTGACAAAGCATGATGGGAAGTGTAGTTTCACAACACCTGGAGTGTCACAGGTTAGCCATCACTGTTCTAAAGTCTGAATTAGGCCCTTAATTTCAAGCTCCTTTTAAGTCTGAATCAGGCCCTATGTGGTTAATCTACCTGCCTAAGTGCAATGTGGATTCTGTAGTCATGTTGACTACGCATGCGCAGTGCGCAAAATTGTAGAAATAAACATTAGTTATATGAGAGCCTTTTATTAATTTATTTAGCCTTTAATGTTGTTTAACTGTTTGTTACAGTTAAAACTAATATTATGCAATAATAGAGGAGAAAAAAACAATGTGCATTAGAGGTTGTAGGTTTTCTTTTGACAAAAATTTCTACTAGAGGAGAAAATATAGTAGTATGCCTTGCAAAATAAAGGGGATGGACACACATTTTAAGTGGTAGAACTAAAAAACTCCTAGCAGTTTATGCAGTTGGTGATATTGGCATAATCTATCAGGAAAGGGCATGGCTGTTCAAAAGTCTAATGTGATGAGGGTGTATGGCAAGATGACTTAAATGGGATGTTTGTAAGTATAAAAATAATTACATTTTTTTACACAGTAGTGGCAGTTTCAGCGAATTTCATCTTATTGATTTCCTCTTCCCCAGTCTTTTGCCTCCCAGGTCAATTATAATTGCATCCAGCATTTCAAAATTACAAAATCTGCTTGGAATTAAATTCATCCATAAGGGATTTGCTTGTCTTCATCACAGACCTGAGACTGACCACATTGAGGACAAACTGGAAGTGCTTGTCTCTTTAACGTGCAGGAGGAAATGAATACCCTCTGAGACAAAAATCATTGGCACACCCTGCAGGACACTATGTAAACCATGCTGCTTCAGTGCTGCTTTCTAGGTATGTCTACCTATAATGGCTGCATTTTATTGTATCTTTATCGTTGTCACTGAATCTTCTACAGTCATACAATTTCCACTGCATCTATCACCCCATCCATCTCCGCGTTGCTGTTGTCTACCGCCCCCCTGGCCCCTCCTCCAAATTCATTGATAACTTTGGAGCCTGGCTCCCACACTTTTTGTCTTCTGACCTCCCCACCCTTATCCTAGGTGACTTCAACATCCCTGTTGACAACCCCTCAGACCCCACCACTACAAAACTTCTTTCCCTCTCCTCCTCTCTTGGCCTATTGCAGTGGACTTCAGCACCTACCCACGATTGGAGTCACTCCCTTGACCTCGTTTTCTCACACTCATGCTCCCTGTCTGACTTCTCCATCTCTCCCTTTCCCCTCTCCGATCATCATCTTATCTCCTTCTCCCTCTCTTCCTCTTCCTCTCCCTCTCCTTCCCCGCTCCCCAAACGTACACTTTCCTGTAAAAACCTCAATTCCATTGATGTTATGGCCTTCACCTCTTCCCTTGACCTCCTCCTCGCACCCATTTCCACTATGTGCTGCCCTAATCTAGCAACCTTGCTCTACAACAATGCCCTGTCCTCCGCCCTTGATGCTGCCTGCCCTCTCTCCTCTGTCTCCCTTCGCCGCTCCAACCCCCAACCCTGGCACTCCCCGCTCACTCGGTTCCTTAAGAAATGCTCCCGTACTGCAGAGCGCCTCTGGAGGAAGTCCCGATCCCTTGCACACTTTCTCCACTTCAAGTTCATGCTCTCTTCTTTTAGCTCTGCCCTGGCCCTTGCCAAGCAATCCTTCTTTAAGTACCTCATCCTCTCCCAATCATCTAACCCACGTCGCCTCTTTGCCACTTTCAACTCTCTTCTGTCCCCCCGCTCCTCCCCCCCCTCCCTCTCTCCATTTCTGCCTCTGACTTTGCCCTCTTTGCCACCTTCAACTCTATTCTCTCCCCCCTCCCTCTCTCCATTTCTGCCTCTGACTTTGCCACCTTCTTCACTTCCAAGCTAGACTCCATCAGGAGCTCCATCTCTTCTACCGTCACCTCTCCTCCATCTCAATCTCCTCCCTCTCTTTTCCTCCCTAGCCATCCACCAATGTCTACCTTCTTCCCCACCTCAGTTGAAGAAATTCACTCACTACTTTTTTCATCCCCTCCATCAACATGCTCACTTGATCCGATCCCCTCTAATCTTCTCCGGTCTCTCTCTCTCCCCCTGCTCCCATCTTGCCCACTTCTTTAACTTATCCCTCTCCTCTGGCTCCTTCCCCT
Source organism: Limnodynastes dumerilii (assembly GCA_011038615.1). Lineage (NCBI taxonomy): Eukaryota > Metazoa > Chordata > Amphibia > Anura > Limnodynastidae > Limnodynastes > Limnodynastes dumerilii. Next base: position 156,635 of record WWET01002471.1, read on the forward strand.
CCCCCTTTAAACATGCTCTTGTCTCCCCCATCCTTAAAAAAACGAACCTTGACCCCACTTCACCCTCCAACTACCGACCTATCTCTCTCTGTTACCCCTCGCCTCCAAGTTGCTTGAACAGCTTGCTTACAAGCGTCTAATCGGCTACCTTGCTGACAACTCCATCCTGGACCCTCTCCAATCTGGGTTCCGCACTATGCACTCTACTGAAACTGCCCTGACTAAGGTCACAAATGATCTCCTTTCTGCCAAATCTAAGGGCCACTTCTCCCTTCTCATCCTCCTGGATCTATCGGCAGCCTTTGACACCGCTGATCACCCTCTCCTGCTCCACACCCTTTGCTCCATCGGCATCTCTGGCACTGTCCACTTCTGGTTCTCCACCTATCTCTCGGACCGCTCCTTCTCTGTTGTAACCCCTAGCTCCTCCTCCCCTACCACTCCTCTTCCCGTTGGTGTGCCTAAGGGCTCAGTCCTTGGTCCCCTTCTGTTCTCACTCTAAACCTCCTCGCTGGATGACCTCATCAGCTCCTTTGGCTTTAACTACCACCATTATGCCGACGACACTCAAATCTATCTCTCCTCCCCTGACCCTTCCCCTGAACTTCTGTCTAAAGTGTCAGATTGCCTCTCTGCCATCTCATTATGGATGTCCAATCGTTTTCTCAAGCTTAACATGGACAAAACTGAAATTGTAGTCTTTCCTCCTTCACAAATCCTGTGTACCCCTACTATCTCTATTACTATTGGCAGCTCCACTATCTCCTCCTCCACCCAAGCCCGCTGCCTGGGCATCAGCCTGGACCCCTGTCTCTCTCCTTCACCCTCCACATCCATACCCTCTCACTGTCCTGCCGCTTTCATCTCCGCAACGTTGTTTGCATCAGACCCTTCTTAACAGCAGACGCCACTAAAACGCTCATTCACTCTTATCTCCCGTCTGGACTACTGCAACATTCTCCTCTCTGGCCTCCTTCTGGTCTGTCTCACACCCCTACAACCCATACTATATGCTGCAGCCAGACTCTCCATCCACACTCCCTCCCGTCCCCTCCGCTCTGCTGGTGATCGTCGCCTCAACTCCAACCTGATAACTACCTCTCACTCCCACATCCAAGACTTCTCCTGGGCCGCCCCTCTCCATTGGAACAACCTTCCACCTCTTATCAGGCAATCCAGCACCCTCCACTCCTTCAAAACCCACTTCTTCAGGCTAGCCTACACTTCCTCCACCTAAACTTACCTGCCCTCCCCTTCTTCATCCCTGTGTTTCCCGTTTATTCTTCCTCTCTCACTTAGCATGTTAACTCTTCTGTGCAAGGTCCTCCTCCCTCTTGTCATCACCCCTCTTCCTTGTCCTCATCTGCTCCTACACACATATCCAGCATTTTTTTTTTTGTTTTATTTTTTGTTTTTAATATTGCACTGGGTTTTTCTTTTTTTTTTCTTACTGTATTAAAATTTTGCTTTGTACATGTATTGTATTCCTTGTTCATGTATTTTATACCCTCTGTTAATCATTGTATTGAATTTTTTATGTAACTATTGTCTTTGCTATTGCCTCTGTACGGTGCTGCGGATACTGTGTAGCGCCTTCTAAACAAACGTTAATAATAATAACAGGTTTGTATATAGCACCTTCATAGTAGATAACGGGCCGTATGCAGAGCTCTTTAAGACCACGTATACGCAATCTACATTGCAAGAAGTAACATAGATTACGTTACAAAATTACTGCGCATGCGCAGTAGCACTTTTCTGAAAACTCCGGCCACAGTGCAATGCGGCTGGAGCTCTGCTTACGGCCCAATAAAACAAGACAGATTGGTTGGGTAAGAGTGCCCTGTTCACAAGCCTACAATCAGTAGGACATTGTGGTTTGATACATAAGGGGTAGTGCCACAATGGACCAGCAAGATTGTGTGGTAAAGTTGCTCAGTGCACTTTATGATCCAGTCACACTGCATTGTTAGTATTTACTAAAGTCGATTTAATCTAACTCGCTGGAGTTTGGCTGCAATCATTACTAAAATAAATTCAGCATAAACTCGCCAGAGATGAGGGTTTTTTAAATTCACCGTAGAGTAAATCACTATGGTGAGTTTCAAAAGGCAGAGCATATCAATCGTTGCATTTACTATACACCATTAAAAAAAAAAAAGTCTGAAGAGCTGTTGTACTCCTCCCCAGGCCAGGCCCAGGTATTTACAGCAACCTGGTGCTATTGGCTGGAATTTAAGTCCTCCCCGCCTTTCAAACACCCCCTCCACTAGCCCCGGCTAACAAGATACCTCTGCCCATCCCTACCTGGATCGCCTTCACACCTACCAGCCCTGCAGGTTTCCTAGGTTCACTTCTCTATAATTAATGAACAAGCAACCCCCCCTTCTGTAGTTTCCCTGTCTTCTATGTTGTCAGAGTCATTTGTCTGTCTGTTTTTTTGTTTTTTTGTGTTACAAGTTTGACATGCTTTAGTAGACCCACAGTACCAATCATCACTTGCATAACGCAATTAAAAACCAGAAAGGGTTCACGCCTGATTGGTTAGGAATGTTTGAGCAATGTTATGTCATTTTGTTATAAACTACTCTGTGGATTTTCTACCTGCATTTATACTGTTATGCAATGTTTTACCATAAATGAAAAACGCTAAAATAAAGAATTTATGAAAAAACAAAAACAAAGTCCAAAGTATCGCTATAGAATGTAATTAAATAAAATATGTGTAATTATTAACTGCTTCCCCTTTTTAGTATTAATGTGTAGTGTCCCCTATTCTAACTAACCCCTCATTCCATCAAAGGTTATATGTAGGGGACCATTTCTTATGCAGTCATTTGCTGAGAGACCAGGAACTATAAGGACCGTTTTGTGGGATCAAGCAAGAAAAAGATGGGTCCCACATGATGAAGATTGATGGAGAGGACCAGACCATGCATCCGACGACCATTTATTGAAAAAAGAAGACAACATAATGATAAGTGGATATTTTCATTTACTTATTGTTGTTACAAGCCGCCGCGCTCACATGGCGGCTCAGAGCGTGTGATCCTGACGCTCACCTACCAACCGGGATCCACACACTCATTGGTGGCAGCGGTCACATGTCCTGGCAGCCAGGACGCTTCTCTCTCTGCTCACGCTGCGTGACGCAAACAGCTGTGCGGTGTCTTGGCTGATTGCCTTGCCAGGACAACCAGCTATCGTTGCAGGGGGCTGGTCCAGTCCTCTTGCCCTGATTAGCCAGACCTCCTGTAAATAGCCAGCGTTTCCCTTGACCCCTTGCTGGTTATAGAGTCTTCTTTCTTGCCCAGCTCCTAGTGCCAGATTTCTGTGCCTAGTTCCTTGCTCCTGTATCTGCTTTGTGCCATATCCTTTGCTCTTCTCTCCCTCTCTATCTTTGCTCCCTTAGCTTTTCTGTGTGCTTGCTGTGTGATTACTTCCCTGGTCGCCCCCTTTGTTTACCTTTGTGTTCCCTTCTTTTCCTCTGTTCTTAGTCTATCCTTCTCGGTTGTTTGCGCTCTCCTTTCTTCCTGTGTGTGTTCCTTCCGGTTGCCTGAGTTGCCTCTGTCAGTCCATTTGTCTGCACTGTTCGTTGGGTGATCCCAGTTTTTCTCCAGCGGTGTGGCTCTACCTTGCCTCCCATCCGGTGTCTGTTCCGGGGTCTCACCCTCAGGGGCTGCAACCTGCCTTTGGCATGCAGCCGAGCCTGTCCCCGCCATAAGGGGCTCCAGTGAACACCTGGCCTCTGGTTTGACTCCGCGCCTCGTTAAGTCTTTCCCTTACAATTGTGATTTGTTAAAAGGACATTGAAGTATTTTATACCAAATAATGTGGACATTTTTGAACATGGACTTCATTTTTGATTAAGCCATAACGGACCAATATTATTTAACCATTACGTGCCCACACTTCTTTTTAAGATTACATACACATAAATATTTAGCATACGGAAAAAAATTAATGATAACATTATGGGCACTATTATTACTGTCTGCTGTCTATTTCTACAGGCAACATAACTCGCCTCTTAGTAAATCCAGCCCAAGTGTGCAAGTTTGTGTAAATCATGTAATCAGTACCACCCCACACTCTAAGGGAGCCCACCAGCATCCGTGACAGAGCTGTGGTCGCTTGCTCCAGTATATTATTAGTGTTCAACTGCTTTGTGTATGATGCTGCTGGATAGTATTAGTGGTAAAGATTGGCCAGAACAGCTATAAGTGAGTTTCAGGCAACCCTCGCAACTACTACTCCCCAGATACATTAACTACAGAACCATGATACGATAATTATATTCTGTGGTAGGTGGGAACAGCTGAAGCTGCTTATAAACAGCGCTCAGTGCTGGGTGATGTTTATAAACAATGGATCAGCTACTGTTGTTACTTATTACTTGTTTATAATCAGCCACAGCAGCTGATTAGTTGTTTATAAACAACTAACCAGCTGCTGCCAGTTAGCTCATTAGCAGTTCATGTACCATTCTGTGCAAACACAGAATAGCGACTGACCTGCACATGTGCCAAATGATGAATGAAGGGGTTTTTGAGTAGGCTTTTGCTGCTATGCTCTGCTTTCACTTCCTGCACTTCCTTCAAGTCCACCTCGGCACAGTTCTACTGAAAATTAAGTGTGTGTGAGGTGTACAAGGTGTGTTGTGTGTAATTGTTAGGCATATTTGTTATGTGTGTGTTAGTGAGGCATACAAAGTGTGTTGTGTGTGAGTGTTATGCCTGTATGTTGTCTGTGTGTGGCATTCAACCTGTGTGTGTGTGTGTGTGTGTGTGTGTGTGGCATACAAGTTTTGTTGTGTGAGTGTCATGCATGTATGTATACAAGTTTTGTTGTGTGCAAATGTCATGCAAGATTGCTATTTGTGTGGCTGTTATGCATGTATGTGTGTGTAGACATATACCTATGTATAGATTACTATATCTATATATGTGTAGATGTATAATTATTGTGCATGGCGGCTCAGTTGTTAGCACTTGTACATCACAGCTCTATGGGATGTTAGCATGTTCTTGTCATGTCTCCTCCGGGTACTATGGTTTCCTCCCATACTCCCATTTAAACATGCTGGTAGGTTAATTGACTGTTGACTAAATAAACCTAGTGTATGTACGTGTTAGGGAACTTAAATTGTAGCTCAAATGGGATGGGGATTGATGTGAATGTCAAATATAATGCTATATAAATAAGTGTTAATAATAATAATAATATATACTTATATCTGTGTGTGTGTGTGTGTGTGTGTGTGTGTGTATGTATGCTTTATATTTGCTCTTCTGTATCAATCTCCAAAGCCCTATAGATTGTAAGTCTTTGAGAAGGGCGGTCTTAAAGACTGCGTATACGCAATCTATGTTGCAAAAAGTAACGTAGATGTCGTAACAAAATTACTGCGCATGCGCAGTAGTTCATATCGGTAAACTCCGGTCTGAATACGGCCCCTCATCTCCGGATAGGTGTCTAGCCGTGTCCATAACACATCTCCAGAAGGGTCTAATAACAGTGCAATCCCACCATATATGAAGAAAGGTTCCACTCGATAACCCGCATCTTATGTAGTCGAGTTGGAACCATATACCAGCATGAAAGCAATTTATAATGGGTCTCGAGTACTGAGAGGCTATAGGAAGTGGAAGTGGAATGTATTTTTTTGAAAATAGTCTCCCAGTCAGAAGCTTCGAGGGGGGCAGCAAGTTCCTTGTTCCAAGTGAACGGTAAGCAGTCTATATAAGGTGGAGACTATGTGTTTTGGGGGAGCAGGTTGGGAGCATAGTAATTCGAATTCTGATTCATCACAAGTGAACTCAGCAACATTGGAGCATGTCTGCTTAAAGTGCTGGAGTTGGAGGTAAGTCCAATGATCCCTACGAGAAAACCCATATTGATCTTCCAAATTCTGGAAAGGCAGGAGACCCATAGAACTCACCAGCTGGCTCACCCTGAAAAGCCCCGCTTCCGACCAAGACTTGAGAAATGGAGGGGAATTACCAGGAGGGAAGGAAGGGTTATAGATGAGAGGGATAATTTGTCCAGCGTAATTGTTTAATCAGCGTCTTCCAAATTGTTAAGGTGGGACCAATCGTCAGGTGGGTTGAGGAAGGCATATTAGGGAGCCAGGAAACTAAATGTAGAGGGATGTGAAAGATAAAGTTCTCCACCTCGACCCACTGCTTGTCAGCGGATTGACTGGTCCAATCAATTACCTGACTTAAATGGACAGAGTTATAGTACGTGCGCAAGTTAGGAAGCTGGAGCCCACCACTATCTTTTAGCGCATACAGTGTGTTTTGACTGCAACGAGTCCTCCTGTTCTTCCAGATGAAGCTACGGCACACGTGTTGATACTCCAGGAAGAAGCGAGCTGGAATGTGTATGGGGAGGGTTTGAAGTAAGTATAGCGGTTTTGGTAGGACATTTATTTTGAGAATGTTAATGCGGCCCAACCACGTGAAGTCTTTGGGTGACCAAGCGGATAGGTCTGCTTTAATTTTGAGGAGCATTGGGGGGAAATTTTTCTCAAATAGTAAAGCAAGGTCTGAAGTTATATTAACCCCTAAGTAACGCAGATGTGACTCGTTCCATTGAATGGGGAAAGAAGGTGCCAGGGTTCTTTGAATATCTGGGGGAAATTAATCTGAAGTGCGTGAGCCTTACTCCAATTGACTTTAAAGTCCGATAATTGCCCAAAACGCTGAACCTCTTGCTTGAGTAGTGGCACAGAAGTCAGTGGGTCAGAGACATATGCCAGGAGATCATCGGCAAACAGGGCTAGTTTATATTCTTTGTTCTTTAAATGAACACCATGAATGCCTCCCGAATTAGCCCGAATCGTGCGTGCCAGAGCCTCCATACATAATACAAATATTAAGGGGGATAGCGGGCAGCCTTGTCGCGTACCATTGGAGATATAAAAAGGCGTCCGAAAGGGATCTATTCACCCGGACCTTGGCGGAGGGAATGGAGTACAATGCCAAAATGCAATGTGTACACACGGGGCCTAATTGAAGATGGTGCTATCCCTGGCCTCTTGACCAGGAACAAAGCCGTCTTGGTCTAAATGTATGATAGATGGTAAATAGACTTTAAGGCGATTCGCAAGTAATTTGGCAAAGAGTTTCAAATCGATATTGAGAAGGGAGATAGGCCTAAAACTGGAGCATTGGGTTGGGTCTTTGTTTTCTTTGGGTATTACTGATATATGGGCCTCTAGGGATTGACCAGAAAATGTATATTGGTCTGAAATACTATTAAAGGCATTAAGGAGGTTAGACGCAATTTTGTCTTTGAAGATCGTTATTTTTATTGTTCATAAATGTAATTTTATTATTGCTGAGCAATATCTTTAATTAGACCGCATATACGCAATCTACGTATTGAAACGTTACGCAGATTACGTACAATAGCTACAACGCATGCACAGTAGCTATTGTTCATTGAATTACGTCCGTCTATGGAAGACAGACGTAGTTCTGGATCCGGCCCATCATGTTTAAAACTTGTATTTGTTAAATAATACCTGAAAATTGCCATACACCAGGTATTTCTAAAACTGTGACGCTCAATATTAAAACCCAGGGCCCGATTATTCATGGGGCAATTGGGGCAGTCGTCCCATGGCCCCCACACACAAAGGACCCCCACAAAGTGAAGTGAAAGAGGATGGATGTCAGTGATTGACATCCTCCTCTTAAGCACAGTGTATTGCAGCCGCCGTCATATTTCGGCAGCTGCGATAGTGTGCTTAAGAGGAGGATGTCAATCACTGACATCCATCCCCTTACACTGTAGCCGGGGAGCAAGGGGGCGGAGCCTTCACGTAGCGCTCCTGCCACCTGTCTGTACAGAGCTGGCTGTGCATAGCACAGCCACTGCTCTGTTTACAAGACGCCATGTGACCTAAGGTCACGTGAGCATCACAAATCTTCAGATCGCGTGCCGCGGAGGACAGAGCCAGAGAGGCAGCAGAGGTAAGTTTATTATATAATTTTTAAATAATGTAGTTGAGGAATTTGTATTTGGACACAGAGGGAGCACAAAGGCTGGATGGACACAAATAAAAAGGGGGCAATAAGGTTTGCTCAAAACACATAAAGGTGACAATCAGATGGATACAAAGAAGGGGCAATAATACTGCTTGGACACAGAAGGAAGAAGGGACATAAGCCTGGTTGAATACAGAGAAGGAGGGAGTATAAAGCTGACTGAACACAGAAAGAGGGACAATAAGACTGGTTGCACACAGGAGGAGGGGCAATAAGGCTGACTGGGTAGTAATAAAGATGGGGCAATAAGACTGGTTGGACATAGAAGGATGTGGCAATAAAGCTGACTAGACGGAAATAAATAGGGGGCAATTTGTGTGTGTATATGCTGTGCAATAATGTAAAGCTCTTAAAATAAGATGAAAGTCCAAGTACAAATACATTTATATAAAAACTACGCAATGGTGTTTGTGCAGACATGTTTAGACCTTCATATTTCTGGCAGTGGCAGGCTGCGGAGCCTCAGTAAGTGCCTGAGGTGGAGTGTGGACTGCACGAAAAACAGCAGTACAGTGTAAACAGCGGCATGAATTAGCAGACTCTCAGTGGTGGTGCTGCATGGTGACAGCTGGGTCTTCCTACATGGCACAGGATGATCTCTCCCCTCCCCATCCCCAGCAGCAACACAGCATCGGCACTTAGCATCCTGTCAGCTGTTGCCCCGCATGACAGCTATTAATTTCTACAGTGTAGCATCTGCAACAGAAATAGTCACCAGCCTCTCCACACTGACGGACCATCAATCCCCCTGACACATCGATTGACTGCTGTGCAGGTCAGCCTGCCCACTCCCACAGTAACAGTACAGAAATCACTGTCCCCCCCCTTTCCCAATCCTCAGCAGCAACACAGCGCCGGAACAAAAGAGTGGCCCCGCATGGTGACAGCAGGGGTGGCCCTAGGTTTTGGGGGGCCCTATGCAAAAAATTTTAAGGGGGACCCATCAAACAATATCACGTTAAAATAAAATACTTTTATTGTCTTGCCATCTTCATTATGCCCCTTCTTATTGTGCCCATGTATTTATTTATGTCCCTCATTGTGTGGCCATCATCATTATGCCCCGTCTTATTGCACCCATGTTTTTAATTATGCTCCTCATATCCATATACCTGTATATTTTCTCATACCCATATACCTGTATATTTGCATATTTTCTCATACCCATGAACCTGTCTATTGTTTATTTTCTCATACCCATGTACTTGTATATATTGCATATTTTCTCATACCCATATACCTGTATATTTGCATATTTTCTTATACCTATATACCTGTATATTTGCAAATTTTCTCATACCCATGGACCCGTATATTTGCATATTTTTTCATACCCATGTACCTGTATATTTACATATTTTTTCATACCCATGTACCTGTATATTTGCTTATTTTCTCATAACTTTTTTTTTTGTACTGAATTTTAATTTTGCTTTGTACATGTATTATATTCCTTATTCATGTTGTTATATCCTCTGTTAATTATTGTATTTAATTACATATGTTACTATTGTCTTTGCTATTGCCTCTGTACGGCGCTGCGGACACCGCGTGGCGCCTTATAAATAAATGTTAATAATAATACCTATGGACCTTTACATTTGCATATTTTCTCTAACCCATAATTGCATATTTTCTCATACCCATGGACCTGTATAGTTGCATATTTTCTCATACTCATGTACCTTTATAGTTGCATATTTTCTCATACCCATTTACCTGTATATTTGCATATTTTCTCATACCCATATACCTGTATATTGTTTATTTTCTCATACCCATGTACCCTCTTTCTTGGATATTTACATATTTGTGATATTTGCACATTCATTCATGCAAATTTTCTTATACCCACGGACCTGTATAATTACATATTTTCTCATACCCATGGACCTGTATAGTTGCATATTTTCTCATACTCGTGTACCTGTATAGTTGCATATTTTCTCATACCCATTTACCTGTATATTTGCATATTTTCTCATACGGTATGAGAAAATATGCAAATATATGGGTAAATGGGTATGAGAAAATATGCAAATATGCAGGTCCATTGGTACTCATACAATGAGTCATACCCATCTACCTGTATATTTGCATATTTTCTCATACCAATGGACCTGCATATTTGCATATTTTCTCATACCCATTTACCTGTATATTGTATATTTTCTCATACCCATGTGCCCTCTTTCTTGGATATTTACATATTTGTGATATTTGTACATTCATATCCAATCCCCATATATATTTTTTACATATTTTTGTTATAACTTTCGGATGCATTGTTCATTGAGGTGGTTTGATGTTCTGAATTTCGACTACAAAACAAACACAACTCCTGTCTGATCAAATATTGGAATGCAGACATGATTATTATAGCCCTAATTCCTTTCCCTAATTCCTAACCCTAATTCCTATCCCTAACCCTGATTCATAACCCTAAATCTAATTCAGCAGAAATATATATACAACAATACCCACTAATTGCAGCAAGTTCAAGCACAACACAAGATCATCCCTTACCTTAATGATGTCCTCACGGTCCTCACTCGGTCACCAGACAATGGGGTAGATCCAGAACTACGTTTGCCATACGTTTATTGCGTAGCGTATTTTCGTGCGCGTAAATTCGTTACACTCCCCTCGGCACACCCCTTGAACGTACGTATTTTTTCCAAACCCTACCTTAACTTTTTCCAACGTAACCGCGGTCATCCGCACATGTACGTATGGGCCAGCTGAATTTACGCAGCTAAGCACGCCCATACTGTACACAACCCCCTGCCTACTTCACGTATTTCTGACGTATTTTGGACGCACATAAAATTGGCACACCCACACGTAAGTATTTACGTGACACATACGTAAATGGCCCATACGTTCACAATTACGCTACGCTATTGAGCATATTTTCTATGGTGCGCATGCGCAGTACTTACAAATACGCGATTTTACGTCTCCGCCACGCGTAAATTCGCTCCGAAGCGTTGTTCTGGATCAGGCCCAATGCCTCTAATTCCTCCGCCGCGGCGCACCCTATTTTCACTGGCACTGGACACAATAGTGCTATACACCAGCGAAGTGATGTCGGAGTCGGAAGAATTAAGGACTGCAAAAGCTGCTGGCGCTTCTGTCAGTGCCAGGCCAGCGGTGAGAGTGAGTCAGTCCCTGGCCATTTGAATCAGCTGATTGCTGTGCTCGCGCTTGTAAAAGGACCCGAAGCGGCCCGCAAACGCCA
>WWET01002471.1:186807-218487 GCA_011038615.1 Limnodynastes dumerilii
GAGTAACTGCTGTGCAGAGAGAAAAATGTAAGCTTTTATAATAATCAGTTTCTTTGAAGTTCATACTTATTTTGTTCCTGTTCTACATTTGTGACAAATGTACTAGCATATTTTTTTTAAAAAAAGCAACTGTGCTCCTATAAAGCATTAATTTGGTACCTAATACAATACAGACTCTATAAGATGATGTTGGCAATGATTTAGCTTAGAACTTATTCTGTTTTATTTCAGAGCCAAAAGGGCTGTTCCCAAGATGATTATATAAAGTAAATCATTTTTTTTTTCATGAAATGTTAATAACTTGTTCATCAAGTCGATTACATTGCCAGTGTAGGTAAAGAGGGTTTTTTCACTGCTTCACACAATTCTTCAAAAATTGAAATGCGAAAATTGAAAACGTTTCTATAGTTTCTAAAAAGATTTGGCATTTTATAAAGCTGTTTTGTTCAGTTAAAGTAAACCACCATATATGTCAACGTACAGCCTGCCTGAACTGAAGTAGTAGATCTGGCTGGGAGACTGCATCATAGATATTCTATAGCCATCTGGTCTGTTCCAATGCTAGACATGGTTATCATAATGCGCATGAACCAGATGAAGGGGTCGCCATATGCCCATAGCCTTTCACCCTTTTGGTTTCCAGTCCCATTGCAGTTGCCAGTCTGGCCAGCCCTATACTGACAATGATAAAGCTGCCATTGTTGAAAACTTCTGCAAATAGAAAATTGCTATTGGAAATGGGTACCCAATTCTAGCCATTCCCAATAGCGACAGACTATGTTGGGCTAAGGTTATGGATAGGCTGAGGAACATGGAGGGTTAGGGTTAGGCTGCAGGACATGAAGGGCTAGGGCTCAAAAAGAGGACGGTTAGGCATAGGCTGCGGAAAAAGGAGTGTTAGCCGAGAATTAAGTTTAGGGGTTACGATAAAAGACTTACCTGATGGCGCATACATCTTCACGACTTCAGGGGCCAGTTTTAGTAAGCTGCGGATTTGTGGAGTTGTTGCCTAAAGCCACCAATCAAATTCTAGATCTCACTTTTTACATACTAGAGAATGTCAGCTAAAATCTGATTGGGTTCTATGGACAACATCTCCACGTTTCCAAACCCGCAGCTTAGTCAATCTAGCCCTGGAAGTCACAGCACCACTGCTTTCTAAAATGGCAATTGCCAGCAGTCGCCATTCAACTTCCGTACAATGATCTGTCATGAAAAAGACCATTGTACTGGCAAACCACACCACTTTCCTACAGAGACCTGTCGCTGTCTTTGCCTGCTAATAACCTTAATTATTAAGAAGAGCCTAAAGTCTGCTACACTGATGATGAGACCCACTGAACAGAAGGATATTCATTATCATACTTGGTTATTCTTTTGAACCTATTTTACTTTACTTTTGTTGTTTATGTCTACACTAATTGGACCCTTCTGTAGTGAATGTTCACCCACAGAGACAGCATCCAAAGACCCTAGCATCAAAGGATTCTTTTTGGACAGAATGAATTGCATTGCAAGAGTTAATTAGCTTTTAGAATGATATGGTGAAATAATCATTCCTAAAAAAGGACAGAGGTGTTGGTAATGAGGAATGCATGAGGTACCTATCCATCCTGTCTGTTGCAAGTGCCAGACTGCTTGTTCCTACAAAGATGATTTTCCTGCCTTTGATATACTTTTTGAACATGCTATGTAAATGATGTAATAAGGAAAAGGTAAGGTGTCTATGGCTGTGCATGATTAAGGCTACCTATGCCTTGACAAATGTCAAGTTGACATTGCCAACTAACAAAGTAGTATCTTCTGATCTTGTGGAAGGAGGCTGCTCTATAATTATGGTGTCATCATCTAAAACATCAGACTCATATATAGCACTAATGCAAGACTGGTGTAAAGTGCATAATTTTACTAGTAAAAGCTATGTGTGAATTTAAAAATATATATTTTTATTGAAGTAAAAAAAAAACAAACAAACAAAAAAGACAGTAAATTATATAACAGATGCTACAATTACATTGTACACATAATCAATACACCAAAACCATACATGTATGTTTAACAAAATATGTGGGTTCCTTAATGTACACTGGGGTAATTAGCTAGATTATAATCTGTAACACTGGGAAGATCTGGTTCTGTTTTGGTCAGCTTCTAAGGCCATTATGAGGGAACACATAATAAGCTATGTTGCTAATCGGGGACGCTAGACTAAGCTCAGTGAGGAGTTAGATGAGGGGAGACCCCATATATGAGAGATATGAGGCATATATGCAAGCCTGACAGCTCCTTGAGCAACATCAGGCTGTACAAGCTGCGTTTGGCCATGATTATGTCCGCCAAAATTTAATAAAGCCAGAAGGTTGCTGGCGAATATGTCTAGGCTATATAGGGGTAGGAATCATGTCCAAGGAATTAGAGATCCGTCCACAAATTTGCTCCATATTATTTACCATCCCTAATATTTTAACAATTTCCTTGTTCCTATTTGTCTGCACTCATTTAGACGTGCCCACCACCCACCCCCAGGAAGCCCTAGGCTCCATGCTGGTCCCTGCACCCTTTGGGTTGCATCTTATTCTTTTCAACCAGCACTTGAATCCAGTGCCTTCCAGACATCTCTACCTTTCCTTCCCTTTGGTTGCCGCCTGACCTCCCCTTGTGCTTCCCCCTCAAAATTATATTACCAGTACCCTTTATGACCACGTTCCTCTTTACTATGCCTCCATGACACTGAAAATCATTTCATTAAATGTTAAAGGTCTCCACTCTCTTCAAAAAAGATCAAAACTATTCTCCTCTCTTAAGTCCCTACTTAATATTTTAGCAAGAAACCCATTTTGCCCGAGGTCTCCACCCAGCACTCCAATCTTGACTTTTTCCATATACATACCACTCTTGTGATAGTAGGTCTAAAAAGGGGGGCTATACTTATTGCCCGACATCTAACTTTTGAGATGCTACACTCTTATACTGATAAAAAAGTCAGATATTTAGTATTAGTAGGTAATCTCAACCTTCTGTGCACCTTGGTGAATGTTTATGCCCCCAATATTGACCAGGACAGATTCTTCCGTAAGCTGGGCCCATTCTTAGCCAGGGTTCGACATGGGGAACTTATTGTGGCCGGGGACTTTAATGCCACTATCTCTCCAAACATGGATCGGACCTTTGCACCTGGAGGGGGACCCACTTGTAGGGACAACCTACACTTTAAAGCTCTTAGGGATTTCTTAAAATTATGCCACCTATATGACACGTGGTGGTTTCCAGGACTATACCTTTTACTCATGTTTATAACACATACTCCAGAATTTACTTATTCCTGCTCAGCCACGATTTGACTCTCAAGCTTCAGGGGACAGATATAGGCCCTAGAACTTGGTCTGACCACGCCCCAGTTGTCGCAGAGTTCTCTGGCCTAACAATTCGTCCTTCCGGAAATACCTGGAGAATTAACAAATCTCCACAAACCTCCACAAACCTGATTTCTTTAATACCTTAATAAGATAAACAGGTGGAATATTTTATTCTAAATAATTCCCAAGAGGTCTCCCCAATGATTCTCTGGGAAGCACATAAAGCAGTGATTAGGGGCTTCCTTTTAGCCCAGGCCTTCAAAGCAAAAAGAGAGAGATTGGCCAATATGACTTAGCTTAACCATGATTTACAGCGACTTGATTTGAGTCATAAATCTCACCCTTCCCTAGAGACTTCTCGTCAGCTTACGGTGATTCCTGTTATTGGTTTACCAAACAGCTAATAAGTTTAGGTGGCTAAACCAATGATTCTATGTGAAGGGAGATAAAGTAGACTCCCTCTTAGCCACTAGACTGTGTACCAGAATATCCACGCGTAATAACCACGATATTAAAACAGCAGATGGTTACATCTCTTATGACCCCAAACAATTAGAGCCCAATTCCAAAGGTACTATAGTGATCTTTACAATCTAACAAACACTGTAGCCAATAACTCTCTTGCTCAACAACAAGCTTTTATCCATGATTTCCTCAGATTGATGAATCTTCCACGACTATCTAGAGAAGTGGCAGTGGACTTATCCTCCGACATCTCTGCTGAAGAAAGTGTCAGCCATAAAAGCGCAGAAGTCTGGGATGGCACCAGGCACAGACAGGTTCATAGCTTTATACTATAACATTTTATAACACCCTTGCCCCACACAATCTGTTTAACAGTATTATGCAGGGGGAAGCCTGGCCTCGAGAATCTTTGAAAGCTAGGATCACTATCATACCAAAAGAGAGAAAGTGGGTCCTCTGAATGCTGGAGGAACTATGGGCAGAGAGGCACCTTCCTAAACATATGGTGTACGTGTCCTGGAGTGTCTGAATTCTGGTATAGTGTTGCAGTCGTTATATCTAACCTACTCTACACCCCTGTTACAAAGGATCCATGGACTTTCTTACTCTGCTACCCTATCGAAGGATTCGATCGCCCCTCTAAGAGGTTAGCAAGTCACATTCTGGCATCAGCTAGATGTCTGATGACTAAATTCAGGAAGCAAACAGATCTGCCCACAATTATTAAAAGAAGACAGAAAAATGCTTGTATAGATGGGCACTCTAGGGTATTTAAAATGTGTCAAAAGTTTTATTTTAAAACTTAACATTTATTCAACCATAGTTAAAAAGCGAAAATTTCATAAAAGATAGAAAAAGTAGGAAGATATTAAAAATCTCATAAATCAAGTAACACCATCCACATGTAATTTAATGTTCACTATTGTGCACTGGCCACAGTTCTTTACAAAAATATACTTTTAAAGATTGGGGGTTAATACCCTCTTTTAGCCAAGGATAAATCACACAAAATACATTTTTCTTTATGTTATAACTTTATATTATTTATTATTTTATATATAACAATTGGCTAACCCGGCCTAATAAAAAGTGTGCAGGAGACTATATGCATATTAAATATTGTTAATAGAGGGAAATTTAATTCACAGTCCCTGAAATTTGCTCCTTTATCTCCTCCTCACCCCTTATGCTGAGCAGCTCCTGCACCTCATCATAACGTCAGTGCGCCATTTTCTCCTCTGAAGTAAGACAGCATATGATGACATCGGACCAGATTCAGACCACCGCACGTTTTCTGAGCAATAGGGGAGTGCACACCTCCTGGCACTCCCCTCTCTCGTGTGGGCATTATGACAGCTTACGCTGCCATAAGCCTGCATTAAGTGTAGCGTGCGGATCAGCCCCCTCCCACACTGTACACTTAAGGGGGCGGAAGGGAAGCACAGCCCATTTCCTCAAAGAAATGGGCTCGGACAGAACTAAGTTCCATCCAATTGTTTATACGGGTCTGAATCCCGGGTCAGTCGACCTGGGTCGAAGTGAAATGGCAGTTTCACATCACCACCAAATACCTGTGTTTTGGCTGCAAGAGTGGGGTTTTTAGCGGCGATGTGAAAGGTGTTTTATATGGAGAAGCTTTAGAATACTTGTCCAGAAGTAGTGTTAGTTCAGGTAAAGAGGTCTTTGGGTTAGTTGTGAACAACAAGATATCATCTGCAAATAAGTCGAGTTTGTGCTTAGAGTTACCACATTTAATATCAGGAAAGTCATGGGAGGAGTGAATTAAGGCAGCTAATGGTTCTATAGCTAAAACAAAAATTAAGGGTGACATAGGGCATCCTTGTCGAGTACCATTAGAAATAGGGAAAGTAGTGGAAAGGAAATCGTTGCTGAAGACTCTGGCAGAAGGCTTGGTATATAGGGACATCATGTAATGAAAGATTTTATCTTTAAAACCATCTAATCTTTGCGTAGATCTTTAAGTCAGAATTTAATAGGGCAATGGGACGATAGTATTTGCAAAAGGAAGGGTCCTTTCCAGGTTTTAAAATAGTAATGATTTGTGCTTCTAGCATTTCACCAGAAAATGAGCCTCCATCCAAAGCTAAGTTAAGCAGATTTAAAAGGAGGGGTATAAGGTCTTCCATAAAGGTCATATAAGACTCGTTGGTAAATCCATCAGGGCCTGGAACTTTAGACTTGGGTAAGTTTTTAATAACCCAATCTATGGATCACTTCTTGTCTCTTCTGACGGCTTCACACCCTCNNNNTCTTCCGATGCCTTCCCACCCTCAGAAACACAGAACTGAAAAGGCTGACGCGCAGAAGAAGGCCTCCAAGATGGCGACCGCGACTATAACCACAGCGCTGGACAACCATACCGGGACCTCAGCGGAGATGGGGGGTTCAGAAGGCCTACCCCCATCACCTGGTCAGGCTCCTGAGGCATCCCAAATTGCAGGCCCGGTGAGTTATGACGACGTGGTTCGGGCCATCAACGCCACTATGAGGCCACTAATGCAAAATCAGGCCACAAAATTTACAGAGGCGATCCAGAACTTGGGGGAACAGATCCAGCAAATTAACCACAAGGTTCTGTAGGTGGAACACAAGCTGGGAGAGGTATTTGAGGATGTTGCCACACTCAAGCAGCGAAGCCAGCATCACGACAAAGACCACAAGGGAATCTGGGCCAAATTGGATGGAAAATCGGTTGCGCCGTAACAATTTGCGCGTCATTGGCATACCGGAGTCGTTGAAGGGGCCATCGCTTCTGGACTTCCTAAAACTTACCTTCCCCAAACTTGTTGACGCACCAGAAAGCTGCAGAGACCTGGTGGTAGAGAGGGCGCATCGCTTGGGGCCCCCTCGGAAGGATATGGTCACTCGTCCCAGACCAGTGATTTTTAGATGCCTAAATTATGCACATAAAGCGATACTCTGGTCAGCAAGTAGGAAGAAACCCAGCATCTCCTGGGAAGAAAACAAGTTGAGGGTCTTCCAGGATTATTCTGCGGAAGTCTCTAGAGCCAGGAGGGAGTTTTCGGACATCTGCTCAGAGTTAATCCATAAGGATCATCGTTTTGACCTCATGTATCCGGCCCACCTCCGTATCTTTCAGGGAGATTCGTACAAGGATTTCTCATCGGCTGCGGAGGCCAAGGAATTCCTGAAGTCTGGGACACTAGACTGCACCTGACCATATTATCAGTATTGAGGCCTTAATTTGGTAGCTATGCTATGCCAGACTGCAAATAATATGTTGTGTTGGCTTTTCTCTTATATGCCTTTTAATTTTGCATACAGGTATGCTGGTTGTGCTTGTGGAAGAGCCTGTGGAGAAGTCTAGGGGGGCTACATTTATTCATTTATACTTGGTTGATGTTCCGATTATAATGTTTTGGGGAAGGGGGTGGGGTGGCAATGAGCTAATTCGGTAATTCAGACATTCTGTCTTTTCACATCCTGGAAGTTGTATGGTATAAAGCGAAAGCTAGGATAGAGGGAGGTTTTCTCTCTATCAGGGTTGGTTTGTGTGTTAGGGGCACTGTCTTTTTGTTAACAGGCAGGGTCATGTTTACCTTTCTGTTTTGTTTCCTGTTTTATTACGCTCATCGATCGCTAGGGGTAAGGGCAGTAAGAGATACATCCTGGTTTTCCATATCTTAAACGGCTTGGGGGGTTCGGTTCCGACACTCGGACATATTCCTTCTGGTTTGGGTTAATTAGATATGCCCTCTCTTAGATTTGAAACTTGGAATATAGGGGGCATCCATTCCCCAATAAAGCGCAAAAGGATGCTGACCCATTTACGAAAATTACATTTAGATATTGTCCTCATCCAGGAATCCCACTTACGGGAGACAGAGGTATCTAAGTTAAACACAATGGGGTTTCAAGTGGTGGCCTCGGCCCCGTTCACCTCCAAGGCAAGAGGCGTTCTTATACTAATCCGTAGGGGAGTACCATTTGAAGTCCACGCATGGGTCCTCGACAAAGCAGGTAGATATGTTATACTTGAAATTACCCTGAATAGGACAAGATGTGTACTTTGTAATATTTATGCCCCAAACATATACCAAAAGGAATGTTTTCTATCCCTCCTGAGGTCACTCTATCAGCATATGGATGCTACTTTACTAATTGGGGGGAACTTTAATCTGATGGCATCCAAGATAATGGATAGACAATTTCCCAATAGGAGGTCGGCCAGACAACCTAAACTGGGAATTAATCAGTTTGCGGAGGAACTAGTGCTGATAGATCTCTGGAGGGCTAGACACCCGACTGAGAGACAATTTTCATGCTTATCGGCAGCCTGTGGGTCATTATCTAGACTTGACTATTTGCTGGTCCTGGAATCGTTGCTACCTAAGATCTCTAGGGTCGAAATGGAGTCAATAGTTATCTCCGACCACGCAGTGGTTTGGACACAGGTAGAGCTGGAGGTCGCTGGCAATTTACCCAGACTTTGGAGATTCCATTTATATTTGGTAAATTCACTCACCTTCGGAAATAGATTGCAAGCCATATGGTTTGAATACCTGGAAATAACAAATCACATGTAGATGACCCGCTACTGTTTTGGCAGGCCTTTAAATCGGTGGCGAGGGGGACAATAATTTATTTTGCATCGAGGCGAAGAAAAGACTTATATAGTGAATATAAAAAAGCTAGACGACAATTGACTGAGGCTTATCAGAGTTATTTAGCAGATCCCTCGGCGAAAACCACTCAGGAATTTCAAACTTGTAAAACTCATTTAGAGGGGGTCCTGGGTAGGCTGGCGGATAGGTCTATTGCGCATAAGAACTATAAATTCCATAAGTGGGGAAATAAGCCTGGTAGGCTATTATCTAACTTAATCAGGGGGGACAATAAGGCCACATATATCGCTGCTTTTAAGGACCAGTCAGTGGGGATTTTTATAAGATTCTCAAGGAGGAGATAGCCCCATACTTACAATCCCTCTTTAATGTGATTCTGGAGTCCAAGTGGATCCTGGCCTATTTCAACGCAGCATATGTAAGGCTGCTTCCCAAACCGGGCAGAGATCCCACATCACCAGGGTCGTACCGTCCTATCTCACTTTTGAACATGGATTACAAGCTGTTTACAAAAATCCTAGCAGATTGGCTCAAAATTATTTTACCTGGCGTGATTCATTGTGATCAAACCGACTTCATTATGGGGAGGCATTCAGTTGTAAATGTTAGGAAGGTGCTTTCTGTCATCCAGTATATAGAGAGAGAGGGGGACGGAGACCTGAGGCTTATCCTCTCGCTGGACATCGAGAAGGCCTTCGATATGATTGCTTGGGATCATCTGTGGGAATCTTTGGATAGGTTTGGTTTCCCGGAGGCCTTCTCGGCAGTTCTACAAACTCCATATCAGGCTCCTTACACACAAATAGTTGCAAATGGGTCTTTGTCGGGCACTGTCCAGATTGAAAAGGGGACTCGTCGGGGGTGCCCCCTTTCACCCTTGCTATTTGCTCTGGCTGTGGCCCTGAGACAATCTCCGGGATTTAGAGGTATCGGGGTGGGTAGTGTAGAGGTGAAACTTGCACTGTTCGCCGATGATATGTTGCTCTTGATGTCACACCCTGAGAAATCCATACCGAAAATAACCAACATAATTCAGGAGTTTGACACCATCGCGGGCTATAAGATCAATTTTAATAAATCAGAGGCCTTCTATATCTCAGGCTCCCGTCAGGATCAGAGCCAGAATAAAATGTCCCAATCTTTCAGGGTAGGGGATACCAAGATCAAGTATCTGGGTGTTCATATCACCTCCAGTATTTCCACCCTCTATAAAACAAATTATGACCCAATTGGGCTGCGTTCTCCATTTTCTTGCCACTGGTTCCTTCCAATCAGATCAGATCATATCAGATCTCACTGGTGACTTTTTCACTGTATTTAACTGTTGTGTTACAATCACTTGTAAAATTGTTGCATACATATATCTGCTTCCCCAGCCAGGAGTCTCCGAGGCGTGACCTAAAACTAGCCTTCTATCAGCTCTCTGGATTTCCCAATGTCCTAGGAGCTATAGATTGCACACATATTGCGTTGAAACCACTCAAGGACAAGGCATATAATATATACAAATCGCCACTTGTACCACTCCCTAAATGTCCAGATGGTCTGTGATGCTAATGACATGACTCCTATATCCTGAGACAGTCATCCCATAGTGATAAATTTAACAATGGACTAATGCCAGAGGGATGGCTACTAGGTATGTATATAGTGCAATGTTTGTGACCTCTTTGCTAAATATGTTATGATGACTATTTGACTGACTGTGTTCTTTTTTGCCTCAAAGGTGACTAAGGATATGGGTGTCAATCCTGGCTATTAACTCCTCTGCTGCATCCTCAAACTCCTGCACAACACAGATACAATGGAGCACTCTCTAGCACTAGAAGTGTGATAGAACGCACCTTTGGCCTATTAAAAGTAAGGTTCAGGTGCCTTGATAAAACTGGTGGTGTGCTTCAGTACAGCCCTGCAAAGGTGTCTGATGTAGTATTGGCTTGCTGTCTGCTTTACAATCTGGCATTAAGCCACCCACACACCGCAAATATAGAGGCAGACAGTGAGCAAGCAGAGAGAGCCTTACCATTGCCAGAGGTACAGCCTACAGGCAGATAAGGTATGAGGTCATCCAAAACTACTTCATATGTAAGTATGAATAGATTTGATTTTATTTACCTTTATTAAACTATGGTAAGTATATTGAAAAGTAAGTGCAGCCTTGCATGTGTAATGTTTGTTAAATATACTAGTTTTTTAGAGTTGACATGGAAGCAGCAAGTGTAATGTTCAAAATAATTACACAACACATTTTGTTGCCTCGTTCCTTTTACTTGTTTGAACTTTTTCATAAGTATATACACAGACACATTGTAGGCATATGCATTTTGAGAATGTAAAAAAAAAAAAAAAAAGGAACACAATAAGCCAAACAAACAGATTAAGCAATGTTAACCGAACATGTACACATGTAATGCTTTACTTTTTACGCATGGATTTTCTTTGGCCACCACCCCTAGTGCGTGCCCCATGCCTTGCAGAAGGTTTACTTAGTGTACATGTGTTATCATTAGACACAAATCCAGAGATAGGTGAAGGCACCACATTTCCCACCATCCTCATTAAGTTGTCATTAATGGCCCCAAGATGATGCTCAATTTCAGACAGAATAACAGATGTGTGTCCCACATGCACGTTCAGCGCATCCATAGCTGAGCACATCCTATTTATATCCAAATTACGATAGTGTTGCAGCATTGAAACCTCAAATCTATGTGGCGCATAAATACATTTAATACAAAAATAAAAAAAATGTGAGGCCTAAAAGCCACAAGCAATTTACATGTAATTCACAGTATATGCTCTATGTACACACCTATAATTCTTGATTTAAAAATTGGTTAGACAAAGTACAAAATTACACATATAACACAGCTAACATTGTTAGAACATTAAACCTGTCTGGACAAAATCTCTGGATTGTTGTTTTTAATGAATATACTACATAGCAAAGTCTACATGGTGCAAAAATAATGAACCACTTTGGCATATGCAAACAATAATTAGTACTGGACAACAACATCCACAGGCATATAAATATCAGGAATATTATTAAGACACTACATGTATGCATAAATACTTTTAGGTACTTACAATTTTGCAAATAGTGATGTATAGCAATAATTAGGCCACAATAAAGTTTGCTCCAAAGTCGCTCTCATCCACCTCAGGCTTCAACCAAACGATCAGGTCACAAACAGGAAGTGATGTGTCTTTAAATAGATGACACGCTGAACTCTCGCGATTTTTGGCCAAAAGGGGCGATTGCTAAGGCAAATATGGGGATTTGCTAAAAAAAAAAATAAAAAATCCTTTACTTAACATTGCGATTCTACAAATCGACGTCATCTGTAGCGATTTAACACGCCATTATAAACACGAAGGACATCCCCATTGTTGATGAAATCGCACCTTAGTAAATCCCTGGATTTCAGGCAGAAATTCGACGAGTAACTACGGCAATGTCCAGCGAATACATATGACGATTTCAATACGATTTTAGTTTCCTCTAAAGGAAGGAGGGTTACCAGATGAGAAGTGGGTCTCCTGTACAGCAATAATATCTGCATTGTATTTATAAAATGCAGAGGGAGCTAATCTATGTTTCTGGGGTGAGTTTAAGCCTCTAACATTTAAAGAGAACAATTTAATCATTAGAGAGCCATGTGTATGAGCTGCATATAGTATCTCATTATATTTTGTATAGATACAAATCATAAAGAGCTAGAAAAACATGTCTCAAAAGCTAAAGGACCAAAGGAGGAGGGAAGGAATGGATACAAAAATATAGGGAAGGAAAACTAAAATGGCCCAAAACATAGGGCCAGAGTGTTTACCGCAGAGAGAGAAAGGAGAAAGTGCAGTAAAAAACCGGAGTGGGAGGGCAGCAAAGCCGACCCACACCCATGTAGCGATATTATTAAAGTGATGGCAAAATGTTTATAAGTACACAAATACATTATCGTAAAATGTAGTATAATTCTAATCATCACTAGCCAGAAAAGCAAGATTAAACTTATATTACCCTGCTAAGTATATGTTAAGCAGATAAGCTGTGAGCAACACAATACAGTGTAACGACAATAGACAATAACATTTTAGGAGAGTAGGAAAGACAAATTTGATGATCCATTCATAAGGGAAATCTATCAGATAGTTGTCTCAGCCCACTTGAGAACAATCCTTCTGGAGAGGGCTTGTAGCTTGAGGAGGAGCAGGTGGGATCAGAGAGTTCCACTCAGCCAGGAGCTTGGCACCTATTTCCAACGATGAAATGACGTAGGGAGAGCCTTCATGTTGCACTAGTAACTTGACTGGAAAGCCACAGCGGTAAGGAATGTCATTGATTCTGAGGGAGGAGGTGATAGGTTGAAAGGATCTTCTCTTGGTAAAAGTAGCTGCCAATAGATCAGGGAATAGTTGGAGACCCTCCAGAGTACCGGAGGATTCAGTGCATCTAGCTGTGTGGAGGATTTGCTCTATGATATGGTAAAATATAAGCCGAAGAAGAGTATCTCTGGGGGGATTCCCTGTGCTTATACAGGGTTTTGGTAGACGAGGAATCCTATCAATTAGGAGGTCAGAGTCTTTAGCATCTGGTAGGAGTTTGTGAAAGACATCCATAGCAAATTGAAGAAAATCTTTATTAGGAACTGATTCAGGGATACCTCTTATTTTGATGATGTTGCTTCTTGAACGATCTTCAATATCCGCAATTTCATCCCTGAGCTGTGAAACTTCTGATTGGAGCAACTCATGACCGTTGATCAAATCATTATGAGATGAAACCAGTTCCATTTTGATTTCAAGGTGGCCCATGTGTTTGCCAATTTCGGATATTTTAAACTTAATTTCTCTAACAGCAGCTTTCATCTTAGATGTCAAATCCATTTTGAGTACTGTGAATGGTGATACATAGTTTTCCCTTTAAGGGGGGCTTCAAAATCAACATCAGGATCAAGCTCTTTTTGTGGCATGATATCAGAGTCCTTTGTTATAGAGAGTGGGGAGACTGAGTTGTCTCTCCCCGTTACAGTATTATGTGGGTCAGATACCTCATGGGTTGGTCCAATTCTGCATGTTCTCTGTCTAAAGTTAATGTAAGGCTTAATCCAATCTTTGAAGCTTCCTTGTCATCTTTTGCACCACATTTACTTACCCAAGAAAATCTCAGTGATCTTGCAAATAGAACTTTTAGGCTCCAGATTGAAAGGCTGGAATCTCCTCCACAAAGAAACAAAAATTTGTGTTTGTGTTTGACATATGCAAAATGAGAGGATTGGCATCTAGTTGCGAATTTTTTAAAAGTTAGATTGAAAGCTGGCTGCTCCACAGGAGCAATAAGTTTCCTTCCTTACCACTAGCGCATGCTACTTATATAAATAAACATTAGGAGCATGAAACTCCTTCTGGATAAAATCGAGTATGAAGAATACAAATGATGACTTAAAAGTATTTTTTTTTTTTTTTTGCTGGATCTACAACTTGGTTTCATAAGTACACAAATGGAGTTTTTGGTTGTAAGTGGGACAGTAGAGACTGGAGAAATTATTAGAGAACTTTTTGTTTTATTTCAAATTTGCATATCTTTAATCACATAGTGCTGGATCCAGACTTAAGATGGAGCTTGAAATTAAGAGAGGAAAGTTATTCCTGGGCAAAACGATGTTGATTTCAGGGAGAATCAAGTTAATTGTATACATTGCATGCAGGGATATATCTTTGACTTGCTTACTGCACACAGATACTGACCAGCTTTACAATCACACTGTTATTTAGACTTTGGATAGGAAACATCACTTCTCAACTCTAATACTGTTTGCAACAGATCAAATATGACTCCCCTGCAATCAACATGGTTTAGTCCAGGAGTAACTCTCCTCTCTTAATTTCAAGCTCCTTCTTAAGTCTGGATCCCACCCATAGGGGTATGTATCCTATTAACACATCTCCATTATGCAGCATAATCACTACTCTTTACTTCCTTTTCTGTAACATATATCTTCCGCCAACCTCTCACCTATAGCACATTTCTCATTCTGTGGTATCAGTCTACTAATTCTATGGAAAGGACAAAATAACTCCCATATTAGTTTTTTTTTTACTAAATTGCTGTACTTCTCTTATCTCATAACAATAATAATTTGCTTCAGGTATCAATAATGTTACTTATATGTTTTTTATGAATAAAATTAAGAAATTAGTATTTATCAATTTTTGTTAACTGTAGAATATAAAAAAAGAATTATCAAAACACATTAGGAAGTAGAGTGACAAGAACTGCTCCACAGACTTTTCCTGTTATCTATATACCTACCATACAGTATTATTTTGCTAAAGCTAGTAGGATGTACTTGCCTGACACCTGCTGGGTAACGGAACAGTTTGTTTTATGTCTATTCCTTGTGGTACCTCGAGGCATTTAAATGTCCAGGAATTGGAAATATAGCTCACACAAAATGGTTTTGTTTGTATTTTTTCTAAAATATAAGAATTAATGCAATGATTGTGTGTTACACAGCTTTATTCATCTGGATGAGTTGGAAAATAAGAGCTTTTTATGCTGAATACAACTCAAGATACTTTTAGAATACTAGAACTATTCGATTTAAATCTTGGCAAGAAACCGATACTCTTTTATATTAAAATAAGGCTTGAATGTGAAGGCCTGCAAAAGCATGTGGGGTTCCATATGATTGAGGTTGTTGCATCAACCTTAAGATAACTATATAATGAGGCATAATCTGGCAAACCAACAGATCAGAGACCATTAGGATCAGTTATCTTTTATTATATGGAAACATTAGTAGTTCTGATCAGTTTTATCTTTTAGACCACATATATGCAATCTACGTATCGAAACGATACGCAGATTACGTACAATAGCTACTACGCATGCGCAGTAGCTATTGTTCATTGAATTACGTCCGTCTATGGAAGACGGACATAGTTCTGGAACCGGCCCAAAGTCAACAATAAAGAAACAGAAGAAGAAGACCCATATATACATACTGATTTAAAACCAAAATCGCCTTTTTTTCCAACACACATGAAAGGGGACATTGGGCCTGATCCAGACCTATGCCGATGCGCTGTGCTTACTAAAGCACAGCGTATCGGCGTTCACTTTCACCGACACTTCCCCTGTGCGGGCGTATGGCCCCTTCCTTACGCCGGCTGAAAGCTACCCTAACTTCAGCCGGCGTAAGGAACTTTTCCAACAGAAAGGGGACATTGGGCCTGATCCAGACCTATGCCGATGCGCTGTGCTTACTAAAGCACAGCGTATCGGCGTTCACTTTCACCGACACTTCCCCTGTGCGGGCGTATGGCCCCTTCCTTACGCCGGCTGAGCTGAATATGGCCGCTTAGCCCGCCCTCCAACCCTCATTTAACTAGCTCCCCCTGCCCACCTACACTAACCTGAACGTAGGGACACTGGGGGACGTCCCCTCCAGCGTCCCTACGGCGCTGCTACGGACACCCGATCCTTTACAGCCAATCTTATGCTTACGCCCGCCGTCCTAGCGACGGCGGGCGTAAGTCTGGATCAGGCCCATTGTCTCCACTTTCCAAAAACTGATCGAGAATGACTTAGACAAACTATTACCTAAAAAAAAAAAAAACAAGAAAAACATAACATCAAAAGAGAGGAAAGCATTAAAAGAACTGAGGGAAAATGATGAAATTATTATAAAAGCAGCAGACAAGGGAGGAGGCATAGTAATCTTAAATAAATCAGATTATTTGAAAGAGGCCCACAAACTCTTTTCAGACATCAATACATATAAACCGCTGAAAACAGACCCCACAAACAAATTTAAAGCTGAACTAGAGACCTTACTTAATCATGGCAAATCAGCCAATATCCTAAACAAAAAGGAATTCGATTACCTAAACACAAAATTCCCAAAGAAACCAACCTTTTACCATCTACCCAAAATCCATAAAAACAAAACCAAACCACCGGGTAGACCAATAATATCAGGCACAGACTCACTGACCAGCAATCTATCCGAATTCATTGATAAACTACTTCAAAATACAGTCCCTATACACCTGTATAAACCATAAAGACGGTATAGAGGCAGTAGAAAAACAACTCAAACGTGACAGTGAACTTCCAGAGCACCAAATTGACTTTATCCTAAAAGGAATAGCCTTTATTCTGACCCATAACCTTTTTTGGTTCGAAGAAAAACATTACATACAGACGCGGGGCACCGCAATGGGGACTAAATTTGCGACGAGTTACGCAAACTTATTCATACATATAGTTCCCAGGAGGAGGAGCATGTCCTCTCCCACCCAGAATTCAGCGCAAATTTTGTCCTCTGGAACAGGTTAATCAACGACATCATCTTCATTTGGAAAGGAGTCTTCATCACACAAGACTCCCTGAACCTATTACTCTCCTACCTAAACATGAACAATTTGAATCTTGAACTCACCTCCAGTATCAGTAAGGAGAGAATAAAATTACTGGACTTTGACATCTACATTGAAAACAATGAGATACATACCAGGTCCTTTAAATAGGTTTACCCAGGAACACTCCCCTGTCGGCTAAAGCGTCTGGTGTATTCCTGCGTCTTGCCTGCGTTTGATCGTGTGTTGTCCTTGTGCATCTGCCTTGGATTTGTTTGGTGTTTATCCTTTGTTTACCTTCTGTTACCCTTGCCTGCCTCTGTCTTGTTGTCTGCCCTGTCTGTGGTTCTCAGGGTGCGGTGCAAGTAGCTTGCTGCTCGCACTGGCAGCTGGGCTCCTTTGTCCAGTACAGCGTCCTCTATGTTGAGTGCTATGAGTTTTCTATCTCTCTCTTTCTGTACCTGCTCTGAGTTTTAAATCTACTCAGAGCTCTGTTGTGCCACTGTATTTTCCATCTTGCAGTGTGTATTTCGCTGTGTGTACCATCTCTGCAGTGTTAATTTCGCTGTGTGTACCATTTCTGCAGTGTGTATTTCGCTGTGTGGTTTCCTTGCAGCTTGCTGAGCCAAGCTGGGTCCTAGTGCTAGTCTCTTGGTATTCTCCATCTCACCTTGTGTAGCTCTTCTGTTTCTATCTCCACTGTGTCCATCTCCAGTGTGTAGTGCCTGGCGTGAGTCAGTCCATCGGACTCTGTCTGTGGTGTGCTGTTTACAACATTGTAGCCACCTCCTGCTGTTTCTCTGCGTACTTACCCTGCTCAGTTCTGTATCTGGTCCGTGGGTTCCAGCAGTATCCTGTATGCCTGGGTTCCTGCTTAACATCTTGTATGCCTACTGTTTTCTTCTTGTGCAAGGGTTCCGGCAGAGTCATTGTTGTCTGGGTTCCTGGTTACGAGTCGGTTCCAGTGCAGGCACCTTCGCTGTAGTACCCCTTGAGGGCTATCACCAGTGGCCGCGACCTACCAGACCAGCAGCCCAGACTATTCTCACCATCAGAGGCTCTAGCGAAGACCTGGTGCTGGTACAGACTCCGCACCCCGGTGAGAATCCTCCTGGCTGACTGTAACACAAAGTAGGAAACTCACTAGGGAATTCCAAGAAAAGAAATACAAAACAAAAATTGTAGTGCCTTCACAAAAGTACTTAGGAAAGAAAGGGAAACCCTTTTAGAATACAAAAAAAAGAAATAAAATTACCATTCATTACTGATTATTCAAAGGAAGCACTACAGATTAAAAAGATGATCCAAAAACATTGGCACATTCTACAAAGAGATGAAGAATTCAGAAACATTCTACCTGAGACCCAATATTATATTTAGAAAAGCGCCAAACTTATTAACTTTAACGTATTAACAATACTCAACAAAAAGACAACTGGCTAAGAAACAAAGAAGGAGGCTTCTATTTCTGTGGTAGATGCAAAGCCTGCAAAACTACCAACAAAAGAAGCACCAAACCAATCCTAGATTTTGAGGGACAAGGAAAAACTTATAAAATCAAAACCAAAACCACATGCAGTAGCACTAATGTGGTATATCTTATTACATGCCCCTGTGGTTTAAAATATGTAGGGAGAACAACAAGAAAATTAACAGTGAGAATACAGGAACACATTAGGAATATCACAAAAGGGGAAATCAACCATAGTCTATCTAATCACTATAAACAAGTTCATGGTGAGGACCCCACATCATTAGAATTTGTTGCCATAGACAAACCACCACTGGAGAGGCGGTGATATAAATACTAAACAAAACCAGATTGGTGCCCACAAAAATGACACATACCCACATCCTATTTAAACCTGTCAATCCACACACTCACCCTACCCTGAGGAAGTTTTTAACTAGATGAAACGCGTTGGTCAACACATCTGTACACCCTCCTAACCTAGAGGTTACATTTATTGAAAAGCGCTATTTAGACATTTGCGATAATGTCTTCCTAACATGTGAGTAGAAGACCTTTCAGCTTTATTTGGAATAAACACTGTTTAAAACTGTCTGCACTAGGTATCTGTCTCTTCTTATCTCTTCCCGCCCGCCACCACATCTCCACCCCCTGTACGAACGGACCCAACCCGAGGTTCCCGCCAAACACCAGGAGGAGAAAAGGTACCTGGCCGCAGCAGGAAAAGGGAAGAGACAACTAAGCAAGCAGCGACATTCTGCACGAGCAGCAACGATTAAACACTGATTCAGAGACACCACATCTCCCCATCGACACAGGAAAAAAGAGAAATAGGTGAACGGAGACCTGTGACCAGCTGACTGAGAGACACAGCACAACCCGCATCAACCAGAACCTACTCGGAGAAATAAACAAAGACACCGGCACCTGAATTCTGAGGACTAAAAACGGTGAGCTGTATCATCTGCCTTAAAACTTTTACAGCTGTTTTATACATGAGAGAGACATTGAGAAACTGTGTGACTGAAATTGCAACATTGTACTCATTCAGGATTGGAACATCACCGGACAAATATTGACTTTATCTGCCACTTTGTTACACACAGATACACGATCCGCTATACCGCCACATATTAGCTCAATTTTCAGACATTCACCTCTATACCATCTACCTACAACCACCCTTAGATAATTCACTACAGCCATTCACAAACTACCTAACTATCTATATATATAAAAAAAAACGTTTACTAGAGATTTGGTATTTAATGAAAACTAGCGCAGCACTGATTTAGTGTCATACCTCTACTGTTTGTATTGGGTGGTGATCACTAGGATGCTGTATGTTTCGGGTGGTGGTCAGTTGGGTGGCAGTGAATACCTGCATTGCATAGAAGTCAATAAATCTCTTTATTGGATTGTGAAATATTAGCCAACGGATGTTGTATTTGCTTGTATCTCTTTTATTTGACACACTTAATTCGCAATACATAACCCTGTCCCCATATCATATATTTTGCACAGTTTTTATTATGCATTTCTTTATGCTGTACTAATTCAGTTTACATATTTTTTTTTTACTCCGCCCATAGTGATCTCGCCCACGTGTGACCTCTTGCAGATTTTTTTCAAGGACTTTAAGTTCCCAATCCACCCCTGCCGAAGAGAAAGGATCATCTTGCGGGCCCCAGCAAGAAGAAGATTAATCTCCCGAGTCTCAAATGTTGAATGGCAACATTGATGACAACTAAACAGTGAGTAAAATCACTCTTTCATATTTTGATTATTGTAATGGGGGCAGTCCTGCTTTGATTAACGGAAGAAATTTCTTCAATTATTATTGTAACAGAGGATATTTATTCATTTATTATTGTAATGGAGGACATTTCTTCAATTATTATTGTAACGGCGGACATTTATTCATTTACTAGTGTAACAAGGACAGTTATACATGTATTATTGGAAAGGGGGTTCATTTTGTTAGTGGCGGCAAGAACTTAACCCTTTGCAGGATGCCGCTGATGGTAATATAAAGCACAGCTTGCCCTGCTAAACATGGGCATGCTGTGCCTTCTAGTACTATTCTATTGTTTTTACTAAGGATATAATTTTATACATATATATATAGGCTGCTTGGCGATACACGAAGAAATCCATTCTATTGTTTTTTATTAAAAATATATTTTTATACATATATATATAAAAAATCTATTTGTAAAGGTGTGTTGGCATGGCCTCCTTCTTGAGTTCTGTTGAAAGACTAAGAAGGAGACAGGGATATCTGGAGGCAGAATCTATTAATGATAAGCAAATAAAGAGTACCCCAGATATCAATGAACTCAAGAACCTCTTTTATGAGCTGGAGACATTGGTATGTGATGAAACCCGCCATTGGTGGGATCAGGTCACGCTTGATAAATATTATAAGAAGAAACTTATACCTAGAGGTTTGAGGATTTTCAAAACCTCCTCATTTCACAATGATGTAGAATTTAGAGAGAGGTGGGAACAAGAATTGGACAAATGTTCCTTTAGTTTGATGGAAATGCTGATCCAACATAGACAGCAAAAGGTAAACTTGGTAAAAGTAGAGATAGAGAAAGTCCAAAATAACCTAAAGAAATATAAAGATCATCCCCTATTCTTAGAAAAAGATAATCTTTTCAAGAAAAGAATTGAAAATTTTGAAAGGGAGTTAGTTAAAACCAAGTATGAAAAGATGGATAGGGATCAAACTGATTACGATACTAATAAGGTTCGTTCCTACAATAGGAAATATTCAAAAAAGAAGGAAAACTATAGGGGGTACCGTCATGGTAATAACCAGTATAAGAACAGTGGGGGAGGGGGTGGAAGGGTAATGCATAAGCCAGAAGGAAGAGGGAGGGAGGGGCTAGGGATATCTGGAGTTTATCAACAAAAGAATGGTGGGAAAAATAGCAGGAATATTGAAAGATCTAAGGATTCAACGACCCCAGAAATAATGAAATTAAGTGAGAAGATAGTGGAAGAAGTAGTCAAGCCCAAAAAACTATCATATGAAGGAGTCCTAGAAACAACAAAGATTGACAAAGAACTGTTTTTTTTTAGAGAAGGACAGGGGCTACACCCTTCCACTG
The DNA here is from genome assembly GCA_011038615.1 of Limnodynastes dumerilii. Lineage (NCBI taxonomy): Eukaryota > Metazoa > Chordata > Amphibia > Anura > Limnodynastidae > Limnodynastes > Limnodynastes dumerilii. Next base: position 208,190 of record WWET01002471.1, read on the forward strand.
AGAAATTGATACGAACAGATAAATTTGGACTCCCCCAAAAGGAGAAGAAATTCAGAAGAAGAGGCAGCAGAGGAGGCAGGAATACCATACAGAGGTGTGAAGAGAACACAATAACTAGTAATGAAACTAAAAAGAGCATTTTTAATCTATCTGACCGATTATTGAAACCAAGTAAGAATGCCCTTTTGTTAAAGGGATTGAAATTTGCTCCTTCTGTCAAACCTAATTTATTTAACTTATTTGTTGATTTGAACAAGTTCGTCAGAAATGTTTGCAGAAAGAAACACTTTTGTGTGGTCCCCGTCCTCTCTGGTGTCCCTTCTTCAAATGATAGGGAAGGGTTTATTTCCACTGTTAATAATGTTGAATCACCTGCTTTAGAAACCCAGGAATTAGAGGTGATTGATGCATTAATAGAGTTACAAGAAGAAAGTGAAAGTGGAGATATTATTGATGAGCAGCCAGTGTGTAGAAAACTACCCAAAATAAAATCAGAATTCTTTCCTCTTCAATTAAAAAGAGACCATATTGAATCATTTTAGCAATCTACTCTGAAAGATTTTAAAAACTTATGTAGTAAATTGGAGGGAAAACCTCAATGTGACAACTTGAATAGAAAAGAGAGGGAAGCTCTTAAACTATTAATGGAGGATGAGAAACTGATAATTAAACCCACCGATAAAGGCGGAGGGGTTGTGGTTTTAAATAAAGTTGATTACATTACGGAGGCTATGAGGCAGCTAAATGATACTAAGTTTTATGAAAAATTAGAGGGAAATCCACTAAATATGAATAAAAAAATGTTTTATGATCTGATCATGAAAGCAAGGGAGGAGGGAACTGTTTCAAGGGAGACATTTGACTTTCTCTGGGTAAAATATCCTATTATTCCGACCTTCTACTACCTGCCAAAGGTGCACAAGTCTGCGGAGTGCCCCCCAGGACGCCCCATTATTGCGGGTATTGGGTCACTGACTTCAAATCTATCTCATTTAGTTGATTTTTATTTACAACCACTGGTGTCACGTCTTAGGTCACATATTAGAGACACTTCCTGTTTTTTGAGAATGGTGGATGGCATTACATGGAAAGCAGAATATCAATTCCTGACATGTGACATTGAGTCACTATATTCAAAGATACCCCACACTAAGGGTCTGGATGCCATTGACCATACTCTGAAGCAGGATAGTGACACTACTCCACAGCTAAGAAATTTTTTATTGGACAGTATTACATTTATTTTGGAGCACAATGATTTCACTTTTAACGGTCAACATTATCACCAACGTATGGGGACTGCCATGGGCACTAGGTTCGCCCCAAGTTATGCCAACTTATATATGGGCCGATTTGAGGACATCCATGTCTGGAATGGTCCATTTGGGGCGAACCTGGTGCTTTATGGTAGATTTATAGATGATTTGTTTTTTATTTGGGAGGGGGATGATTTGTCTATACACAATTTCATCACATATTTGAACACTAATGATTTTGGTTTAAAATTCACATTTACGCACAGTAAGCACCATATTAGTTTTTTAGATGTCACTGTTATGGAGGGAGGCGTGGGGGGGACTCTGCAGACTCAGGTGTACCAAAAGGAGGTAGACACTTATAATTATTTGCAGTATAAAAGTTGCCATAACAAAAGTTGGCTCAATGGGATACCAAAGAGCCAATTTATTAGAGTTAGGCGTAATTGTACATCTGCAGAAACCTTTGAGAGTCAATGTCAACCCTTGATACAGTCCTTTCTATCCCAGGGATATCCCACAGAAATAATAGAAAGGTCTTACAATGAAGCCCTAAATATGGTCAGATCAGACTTGTTGAAACCTAAAATGGGTAAACATCACAACCGATTTGATCAAGATTGCCCTATGTTTATCACACAATATAACTCTCATGCACAAGATATCAAACGAATAATAAAAAGAAATGACCCTTTGTTGATGCTGGACAATAAATTAAAAACTGTCCCTGATGATGCTCCCAAGGTCATATTTAAAAAGGCAAAAAATCTAAAAGACCATCTAGTACATAGCCATTTTTCTACAAATATTAAAATTAAAAAAGATCCCACCTGGCTGCCAGTGAGACCTAAGGGCTTTTTTCAGTGTGGACAGAATCGATGTTCCACCTGTCCTTTTGAAGAAAAAAGTAAGACCTTCACATCATCTGGCGAAAAAGAAACCTTCCCGATAAAATTTTTTATAAATTGTAAAACCAAATATGTTGTGTACTTAATTACTTGCAAATGTGGGATAAGATATGTTGGACGAACAACAAGACAACTGTCGGTTAGGTTCTACGAACATAAAAACAATATTACAAAAAAGAATTATAATCATTCCTTGTCGAAACATGTGAATTTATGCCATGAGGGTGATGTAGGGGTCTTAAAAGTGAAAGGGATCGAATGGATCCCCAGTACTAGCAGAGAGGGTGACCGTTTTTCTAGGCTGTGCAAGCGGGAGGCCTGCTGGATATTTAGATTAAACACTATGTGTCCAGTGGGCCTCAATGACTCTATTGAATTGAATTGCTTTTCCTAACAATTTGTACGGATTGGAGGATTGGTGGTCCGGTGGAGTAGGGTTAATAAGACTGGGATGTTAGGGTTTGTGGCTCTGTATTGCCGTTTCTCTTTTTGCTCCATTATCCATCCTTATGGACGCTGTATATGTATGTGTATATGTGCATGCACGTGTGTATGCATGTATGTCGTTAAATAGTATTGGTTGATAAATGTATTAGTGATATTATACTGGTTATATATGATCAATACTTACCTCCCTTTTGTACTGACCTTGTGTATATGACAGAATAATACAAGGGATCAAGTTTGATATTTAGTAATCAAGGCAGTACGATTTTGAAAAGATCCAATTACTATTATGGGGATTATTATATATTAAAAAAATGTTTTCGTGGGTTTAATTCAATTCAAAATTATCACTAGTCTATTAGTGAAGATTGAATTTTAAACTTTATATATTTTTATTATTTTTATATATTTTTTTCTTTAAAAAGGTACATGCCAACACACCTATTAGTAATAATTTTATTTGATGTTGCTTTTAATTTTGTTTAGATATTTATTCTGTTTATATTGAATGGTACTAAAAAGACCAGTTATAACTGAATTCTATTTGCATTTTAAGTGTATGTTTAGCAGTATATTATATGCATTATATTTGCCCCTCATTAATAGATCTCTTCACCACTGTGATCTATTGGAACCATACAATCACAGGTGTAGAATTAACTGATAATGATTTGATTGGGTGGGCGGCATATAAAGGAGGATCTTCTAGTGAGCCCTCCATACTCTCTGATGAAATCGCCCCTGAGGCGAAGAAACGCGTAAGAGTGGTACTAGTGGTCAATATCTCTGCAATTATCCAGCTTTGTGGCTTATATTCAACTGGATCCTGCATTTTTTGTACTTCGCCTTGGCCAATATTATCGCTATAGCATTGGATTGGATCCTGAGATACACTCCGGCATTACCCCCACGTGGGTTTGTTTATCTTGGAACTTAAAATACAAATAAAATTCAATCATAACTGGTCTTTTTAGTACCATTCTATATAAAGAAGAAACGCGTAAGAGCAGTACTAGTGGTCAATATCTTTGCAATTATCCAGCTTTGTGGCTTTTATTTAACTGGATCCTGCATTTTTGTACTCCGCTTTGGCTAATATTGTCGCTATAGCATTGAATTGGATCCTGTGATACACTCCGGCATTACCCCCACGTGGGTCTGTTTATCTTGGACCAACTGAGCTGAACGAAGAGAGAGGAGGGCACTGATACAACCCGGACTCTGAACGTGAGCCACGCTAACTACAGAGACGCAGTAGCTGACAGGACTCTGCAGGAGCTAACAGGACAACCCCCTTCTCCTCCGTCGATCGAGTGAGACCGGACGTCTCCAGAGGACAGGCGGGACGCCGCCGGTCCGTGGAGCTGACAGAGGGACATTGCTTATCGGGTGAGGCGATTCCTGTTCATTACCACCGCATTTAGCCCTACTGCTAAGTCTCTAGATATTATACTGCCACTGACAATTAGTCTGTCTCCTCGTTACAATCTATACAAACCCCTCATTAATCATCACCATCTTTTGCTATAGCGGCTAGACCTCATCCAGCTATATTCCACTTTTGTTTGAATTGAGAAGAATTCTTCATTATCTGGCACAACAAATTGATACAACAAGAATCATCTTTATTACAACATAGTCATTGTAGACATCTGTGACATTGTTGCCATTTGTTGCCATTTTGCCTTTAAGCTGATGAATGACTTTGTGATTTGTTATATAACATCTGCATCTCCACATTGGACATTGTGCAATTGCTCTATTTATTAGGGGAATTTGATCTGGTTACACCAACTACTAGTTACCAAAATTGTTTTTTTCATATATTGCTGATTTTAGCATTAATGGTTATTTAATAAATAATAAATGTAATTTATATTTTTTGGTGTCAAGCACTCCTACTTTCTCTTTTTTAGTACTATATGCAGCAGCATTCTAAGGTTTAAGAGCATGCCACGCAATGTAGTTTTTAATGATCAAGCTGTTTTAGATTTTTAATAATGTTTTTATTTATTTTTTACGTTTTAAAGTGAGTTTTGAACAAAATCAACACTCACATCCAACTCTTTTTATTTGCCTGAGTTTTATGCAACGTTACAAAGATTTTACAAATCACTGTATAGTAAATATGGCGATTTTAACAACGGTGATTTAGAAGGTGTAGCACTTTGGCCGATTTTCAGGCGAGTTCCCTTTTAGTAAATCCAGGAATTTAAAAATCGCCTGAACATAGCTAAAAACACTCCACTGTTTGCAAATCACCCCAAGTAAATCCAGACCCATGTGTCTCCAGCCTCCCCAGTATTCCCCATCATGTGTCTCCAGCCTCCCCATTATTCCCCATTATGTGTCTCCAGCTGCGGTTGCAATCTCCGGCCAGAAAATGTGAATTGCGAAAAAGGGACATCTGAAAGTTCTTTTAAAGATGTCCTTTTTTCGAATACTTACCAATTTAGACTTTTTTTTAAGAATGGGTAAGTATGCCGTTCGGCAAACTTCACCCATTCACTTTCACAATTTCCGATATCCCTCCGCCGCTGCTATTGCCGGACCAAGGGACAGGTGAGTTAACTATCTGTGCGGAGTAGGGAGGGTTAGGGTCAGGCTGTAGGGAAGAGAGGGTTAGAGTCAGGCTGTAGGGGAGGGAGGGTTAGGGTCAGGCTGCAGGAAAGGGAGGGTTAGAGTCAGGCTGCAGGAGATGAAGGGTTAGGGTCAGGCTGCAAGTAAGGGAGGGTTAGGGTCAGACTGCCAGGAAAGAAGGGTTAGGGTAGTGAGAGGGGAGAATTTGGGAAAGGAGTGGGGGACTATTTTTACTTACCATTTACTTACCATTTACAGAGTTTTCGGTGATCCATGGATCGATTGCTACGCCTCATCAAGGCATATGCAACTGCCTGGGAGGAAACGGCCGTTTCGAAAATCGGCTGTTATGACCAGAGCCCTACACCCCTCCAGCCCCCAGTACTCCCCATCATGTCTCTCCAGCCTTCCGAGTATTCCCCATCATGTGTCTCCAGCCTCCCCAGTATCCCCCATCATGTGTCTCCAGCCTCCCCAGTATTATCAATTCCAGCCTCCCAAGTATATACTTTACTTACCTTTGCTGTCTTTTAATTGCTGCCCTCCTCCGTGACACTGGCGTGACCTAATGTCATGTAAACGTCATTTGCATGAAGCAATCTTGTTCCTGCTATGAGCTGCTGCAGCTCATATAAAGTGCAGTGCATATAAAAATGGACGTGTGTGTGTGTGTGTGTTCCAGCATAACTCTGGAATGCCTGGAGCAATTTACACCAAACTTGGTACACATATGACTTACAATCTGGAAACAAATACTGTGGGGGTAAGACACCCCTAGCACCCCTGGGGGTGGGGGTGGATAACCCGACTCCCATTGTTTCCTATGGGAGCCATTCTGTCCTATGACTGCCATTCTGTCCTATGAGACCTAGAGTCATGCCTCCGACTCGCTCGGAGGTCACATGACGTGCAGGTACCAGATACATCCCCAAGAGGGTGCTTGCTAGCCGAAAAGTCCCCCCCCCCATTGTTTCCTGTCGGAGCCTATGCAATGTCAATGGAGCTTTCTGAAACGCATGTGAAAACGCGCTTTTGGGGGAGGGGGAAAAGCAAGAGGGCGACCCCTTCGGCTCACCTGAATCCGGAGCTCCTGTGTCAGACGCCAGAGACCCCTCCGAGGGTGCCGCAAGATACCCGAAAAGTTCCCCCCCCCATTGTTTCCTATGGGAGCCCATGCAATGTCAATGGCGAGTGCTAAAAACGAATGGCAGTCAAAATGCGCTTTGGAGGGGGTGGGGGTAACACCCCTAGCACCCCTAGGGGTGTGGATGGGAAGGGGGTGACATGTAAAAATAATTGAAAACAACTGATATTAGTGTCAAATCCATAGTTGTCGGGGTCACTGAAATGAAAAGTGACACACCCAATGCTGTTTAAGTCCAAGTTCAGCCCTCATCAGCATGGGTTGTGAGAAGGGGTGAAAAATTAAATGTCCAAAATGACTGACATTAGTATCAAATCCATAGTTTTCAGGGTTGCTAAGCTGATTGGTGACAGTCCCGATGACATTTAAGCCCAAGTTTACTCGAATAGAACGAATAGGGACTTCTCGATTTGTGGTCTGTAAAGGGATGGGGCTTTTGGAAAAGAGGGTGTGGTCAACAAATAAGTTCAGTTGTGAGCAGAGATTGGTCACAAAGAAGACAGAGATAATTGTGAATTGCTTTAAATGATGGGAGTGACAGGGGAGTAGCAGAGGAGTGACAGGAACAATGACAGGAGCAGTGACAGGGGGAGTAGCAGGGGAGTGACAGGAGGAGTGACATCTAACTCATTGATAAGTTAACTTTAAGTTTTAAACCCGGGCAACGCTGGGCACTTTTGCTAAAGTATAATATAAATGGCTGGTGGCTTATCATATGTCTGCATAATGTATAATGTGTCTGGTGGCTTATCATATATCTGTATAATGTAAGTGGCTGGTGACTTATCAACGCGTTGGTTTGGACTATACGGTTACTATTGGTTACCACCGATTATATTGCTATCCCACCTGTCCCAAGGTTCATTGAAATCTATTTGTATGGAAGGTGTTTGGACATCTGCATCATCAATCATTGTATTTTCTGCTTTGCTTGACATTCCAGTGTGAATCTCTGTAAGTACATTTTATGCTTGCGCGTGGAAATAAAAAATATTTATAGTACTTCACTATTGGATACGTCTCTTTGCCTTCCTCTACTGTCTTGAACGATTACTGCATTGAGAACCTCCGAAACCGAGGCTCGACAGCGCCAGCAGGACATTCACACAAGAACACATTGGAGGCAGTGGCGTGCATGCCGCCGGAGCTTCTGTGTGATCTATACTGGAGATTTTACCTTTCAGTGCGGCTTCCCATTGAACTATTGACTCCATTCATTCTGCACAACTAATTGTGAGCATTTCTTTGCCTTTATTGAGACACACATCTTTAGTGTGCATTTATTGTGTGTCTGCATATAACCTTGCATCGGTCTGGGTCTCCCTATATTAGGTTACCCTTGTTGTTTATGTATCAATTTAGCATGTAACAGCAGTGACTACTATGTAATGTAGCAAGCATACCAGTGACATAGGACTGGATCCAGACATCCGCTCGCAAAAACTGTTTCTGACAGATCCTGTGTTTTTTAATGGAACACTTTCCTATGGTGGCACAGGATGGGACAGTAACTGTACATGAGGAATGCTTGTTGGGAGGGGAGAGATATACAGTAAGGGCTCGGTTAAGCAGTTCCATGCAATCCTAATTAACACTCTGTCCCAGTGTGACATTTTAAGTTAGGGTCCTGGAAGTCCATTGCACAGAACTTAGGATATGACAGCGGACCAGCACCTCACACAGAACATTTATCACAAATCACGGCAAGCGCCGCACTAACCTGACCAAGTGCCGGCTCTCTGCAGTCCTCTCCTGGCGGTCGCGTGGCCCAGGCTCCCGGAGACTGACACCAGCATAGTGACAGTCTCCTATACTTACCCTGCCTGCAGCGTATGTGGCGTCCTCGTGTGATTCTGTGCACCTAGCGCCGTGCTTCTCCAGTGCATGCGCGCTGCCATCTTGCCTCCAATCACATGACCCGAACCACCAGTGAAGATTCTCTGCTTCAGTCCTCTGGCCAAACAGTGCACAGGGTGCACTATTTAAACCCTGTGCACAATCCATTCAGTGACAGAACAACTTGTTCATTCAAGGTGCCTGGTTCTCCTTATCCTGCAATCCTGGTTCTGACTTCTAATCCTGGTTATCCTGCAATCCTGGCTCTGACTCCTGATCCTGGTTATCCTGCAATCCTGGCTCTGACTCCTGATCCTGGTTATCCTGCAATCCTGGTTCTGACTCCTGATCCTGGTTATCCTGCAATTCTGGTTCTGACTCCTGGGGCAAGATTTACTAAAGTTGTGTTTAAATCATCATATAAAATCGCTGGACATCGCCGTAGTTACTCATCGATTGTTGCTGAAATCCCTGGATTTACTAAGGTGCGAATTTAAGCTGCGATTTCATGAACAACGGCGATGTCCGTCGTGTTTGTAATGGCGTGTTAAATCGCTAGATATAAGGTTGATTAGTGAAATCACTATATTAAGTATAGGAATTTGTTTTTTTTTCCAAATTCCACGATTTGCATTAGAAATCCTCTGTTGACCAAAAATCGCGAGAGTTCAGCTTGTATCTATTTAAAGGCACATGATTTCCTGTTTGTGACCTGTTCGTTTGGTTGCAGCCTGAGGTGGATGAAAGTGTGTTTTGTGAGAAATATATTGTGGCATAATTCTTTATAAACATCAGTATTTTCAAAATTTTAAGTATATAAAAATCTTCATGCATACATGTAGTGTTTTAGTAATAATCATGATATTTTTTATGCCTGTGATTGTTGTAGTGTCACTTAGTGCAGTTTTAATCATTGTTTGCATAATCTAAATTGTTAAAATCTGTTTGCACCATGTAGACTTTGCTATGTAGTATGTTGTTTCAAAAATCCGAAATCCAGAGTTTATATCCAGACATGTTTAATGTTCAAACTATGTTACCTATGTTATATGAGTAATATATCACTTTATATAACTGAATATAAGCACACTAATTATAAGTGTGTGTGTATATAGAGCATGTAGTGTGAATTACATGTAAGTTGCTATTGGCTATGGTTGCTAATTTTTTGCCTTGTTTTTGGTTTGGTTTATAGTGTTTGCCATTATGTCCAGATCTGCGTCCAGGCGACGAGGATGGTGCTTCAGCTCCCCCACAGAATACTCGTCAAGGACGAACAAAGTCTGGGAGAAATATGCGTTTTTCCTATTCCAAAAATTGTGCACTAGTGGAGGCTGTCATCCCTGTGTATGGAAAAGTTCTCGGTGCAGAAGCTGCAAACACAGCCTTCCACATCAAGCGCAGATTATGGCAGAATATAGTAGATGCCGTTAATGCAGTTGGACCCTTCCGAAGAAGTGAGGACAATTGTAGAAAAAGATTCTCGGATATAAAACATCTCGTGAAACATAAATTGTCTGAGGCATCTAAAGCAGCTTCAAGAACCGGTGGTGGGCCTCCTCCAAATATTCGGTGGCCCTCCTCCAAATATTCAATATAATGGATATGAAGAGAAAGTCTGAGATATGCTTCCCCAAGAACTGATTTCAGGGATAAATGTTCATGACACTGATGAACCATATGAAGGTATTTATTATATGAAAAATAAAATAAATTTTTGCAGTTTGCTATTAATGAAAAAATAAACAACCATCACAACCTGTGTTTTAAATCAAAATAAAGTTTCACTGCTTTGAATAATAATGCTGCGTAAAAATATGTTTTTCCTTACAAATATAAATTAACATTATAACACATTTAAATCAAATAGGTCCATCAGCTGTTCAGAACGTCCCACAGACTGAGGTGACAGGTGATACTGCTGCAGTTCTTCATCCAGACCATGGAGATCCAGCAGAGTGTCCTCCAACACACACAGACCAGGAAGGTAGTGTGATAACCCGGGTGGTAAGGGCTACAGGTATTTAATTATAGATTGATGGAATTAGTGGATTGCAGAGAGGTGTGAGCAATGTAAGAAAACTCAGACTCACTCCACTAATTTTAATAAAAAATATATTTTTTGGA